>JACJUY010001028.1:58837-69816 GCA_014220935.1 Platorchestia sp. MABIK | reverse complement strand
AATGTTTCTCAATTCACATTGAGCAGCTCAAAAGTATTGCAGTCCGTCTCTGCATCACTGCATCACATTGAGCCCCTAAATTGTATTGTTGTCTATCTTTGCATCACTACGCTAAATAATTTTTTCCCTTCATTTAAAAATTATTCGTGAATTTAGAGCTGCATTCAAAATTAGTGTTAACAATTATTGTCGAGTTCTACGACAGTTTCTTTTGCAAACCTCAAGTAATCCGGATAAAAATTTATCTCTGGGGCGCATAATTTGAACGAGGCATCGTATTAGCTGGAAAAAAAGGGTTAATTATACTGGAATGTGACTAAGGAATGTAACTCGAGAAGAGGCCGCACTGACAAGGCATGGCGAGTGCCACGCGATGTGTCTGATTCTATCCATCGAAATGTTTGAAAAAGATAATTAATCAAGATCACACTTCACGTGTATTGATTGAGCGTCGTTCATTAAAGTAATAGCACTCATTCATTCGTGTCAGAATTCCAGAATTGAAAAGCACGTCATTAACGTGTGACTGAAAAAGAATTATTGCATGAGGCACGCTGTGATTCTTAAAAGATTTATGACTCATGAAAGTTCAGAACGATTCACTTTCGAACCAAAAGGGAGGTTTCTTTGAAAAGATTTCATATACTGAAGGAAAAGCTAAGTAGACGATGTGAGCCATAACACGGTGCGTTTTACTAACTAACTAACTACTTAGTTTAACGTTTTCGCCGCCTGCATGCATGTTTTTCGCCGCCCAAGTAATTAAGTCGCGTAAGCGGCGTAAAACATGCATGCTCTAGGCGAAAAGTTTAACTGGGTAAGCAGGCACGTCATATCAACACTGCTTTGAATGCCCTGAGAGTTCACAGGCAATGAAGACTGACACACCAGGGCATGGATGTGTTAGCCTAGCGGTACCTCATTCCAGGCACTCGTTTGATATTAATAACTTCATGACTCCGGTTAACCAGAACTTTCATTCTTCCAAAGTGAATGACGTATTTTACTTTTTCAAAATCACCGAATTTCACAATTGCGTTAGTAGAGTCTCTGTCAGAGCCGGTGTTAAACTACAACATTTTACGAGTTTAAATGAAAGATTGCGTCAGGATCCTAAATGTTGAGCCTTGCTTGTTAACCAGCGTGGCCAATTGGGGTGCACGTCTCAGGTTCTTACCTGAGCAAAATTTCTGCAGGTCAGATGAACCAATTAAGAAAAGGTAGAAAACTGTGTTATCAAGGGTTGAATTCACAGGAGAGGATTCCCTTTAGAGGGACGGATTTTATTACGTGAACGTCAAATCAAGGTTTCCATCCGGCGCTCTTTGGGCCCAAGGCAATTTTATGCGATTTTGTCTTGAAGTTCGACCTTCTTTGGTATAGGTTGCTTCAGGAAATTTGAGGAAGGTTACAGAAGAGTTTGCGGCTTCACATTTGACACCCTTTGCAAGAAGGTGATATAAAGACCTTTTCCTCAGGAAGATGAGTGACTCACAAATAGTTTCACTTGGCCTTGGTATGTAGGTCAAATCGGTTTCTGTAAATTCGACTTGAGAAAATTATGAAAAACTAGAAAAAATTGAAATTTTCCAGCCTTTTAGTTTTATTGGTTCACGAAAAATGACACAGGCAGTATTTTCTGAAATTTTAAAACTTCTAAGTAATTACTTAAATTGACATGTCACAAAATTCTTCCAGGTGAATCAGGAATCGATTCGCAATTGAATTCAAATACTTTACTTTGTTGTGGTACGTAATGAATAAAATTATAATAATGTATTAAATGCAAGTAAAACTGCACCTGAAGAAGAAGTTTCCACTAAATCAATGTGAAAAAATAGTTTATATTTTGCTTTTAATTCGGAGGGTTCAATGTCGTACCGACATACAGCCTTGAGACGCGCATACTTGTACAACCGCCTGTGTAATGACCACTTGAAGTTCGTAGAACCTACTACTGGCGTAGTACTTAGAATCAGGAAGCCGGAGGTGCTTGTAGAACAAATGCAAATTTTCAACGGAACGGTTTAAGAGCGACTGGCCTGTACCATTTTAAATTGAGTATCTAACGAATGAGCGAGTCCATGAATTTCTGTAAGCTGACTATTTTTTCAGAATTACGCAAATCCTGAATGAGTACGCAAATTACGCTGTTATAAAAGAATGTACGATGTTTAATTCAATGAGTACCTACAGCAGACTAAATTATTTTCCAAGAGAATTATTATCAGTCTTACTATCGCAAATAATGAATTAACTCAAGAATCACCCTTTAGACCTCCTCTGTAAAATTACCACAAATACTGCACGAATCACCTCCATTCAGCTTGCATGATTTTCAAAAGAATTTTCTTCATTTGCATATAAACACTCTTATGACATCCTACACTGTGTAGATTCTTCTCAGCAGTGCCAAGTAAAAAATGCTGCTGGAAACGCATGAGAACTTTCTCCAGAGCTGCAATCGAGGAAGCGTTTGCTCGTGTATGGAAATCAATGCTGTGGAGGCAGCGCTGCGATCGATCCTGACACACTTCACAGGGAGAGTGTCGCTGTGTAGTCGCGTATTCCGCTCAAATGAAGGAGAAAATCGATATGCCTCAGCAAATCGTAACGCTTAAATTGCTGGACTAAAAAGAAAATTGTTGATGTGTGCGCTAATCGAGGCCGCTAACGTAAAAAAGATTATGGTTCATTTTTTAGGGACGGAATTGCAAGGCATCTTTTGTTTGCGGTGACAACTATTTACTTTCATAAAATTTAAGGTTGTTCTCGAAAAATGTTCCCTGCAATACAAACCTTCGTGGAAAGGTTAAATTTTGCTACAATATTTTATATCTCAAATGCAGGCTTTACGTTTTACGTTGTCATCACAATGTATGAAGACCGAAATGATAAGAGACAACTCGGACTAATGGAGGTTTATGCCAATGCATAAGTGCCCCTTTTTGTTCTAATTCCAGTGACAGACACTATAAGATGATGAAAATCCCACTTAAGTTTTGTAAATTCTACTGTGAGAAAACTTTTTTTGCTGCCATGGATAGAGCTCGGGCGGTGTTTCGAGAGGGCTCCCTGCAGCACACACTGCGTTTTGTAGTTCATGACTCAAATGTTGCTTGTTTGTTCTCGCTCGTGTCTTCTCCTCTGGGAGTACGACGGAGATATTTCGTCCTGGAATTTAATTTGGAAGATGGGAATCAACGATGAATAAAAACCTTCATTTCTACATGACTGTCATTTCGAGCGAATGAGTGAATGAATTGATTGATTATAAGAAAGTTTTAGCCTAACTTCACCACAAGAAAGATGTTCAAACAGACGAAGGAAGAAGGCACCATTTAGAATGGAGTTAAGAGAACGCGTAATCTACGAACAAGGCGCATGAAAACAGTAAGCTATGAAAGCAGTTCATGAAACAAGGTTAAAGTTGAAGAAGAAATTAGTAGGTGCTGAAAAACAGGACAGCAGTGAATCGAAAAAAGATGCTCTGTAACAAAACAAAAAACCTATTCTATTTCAAAAAAAAGGTGGCCTACCTGAACTTTAGCTCAGGACCTCACACAATCCCCCTGGGAGCGCTAATTCCCTTACATATAATAGTTGCGTCCCCTGAAGAGAGCAAATGAACGAAACAGCAACACGTGTGTGAGATATTAATTTACGAGCGGGATGCCAATTTACGATACAAATTGCGATGTAGGATGAGCAACGAGAAGCAACGGCACTCAAAGATATAATTTAACATACACTCGAATACTTAAAGATTTTTTGTACATGAGTTGTTTGCAAGATTTAAATTAGCTTTGAAAGATAAAACAAAAACAAGAGAAATAGCAAAACTATGATAATTGATCACTATGCTGGAAATAGATAAAAAACTGCATTCATTAATTAATGAAGAAAAATCACTGAACATCGACAGAAAAAGAGGCAATCGGAATAAAATTTTGAGGCAGACGTTGCTTCTAAAAATCTATGAACAGAGACTTATTTATCGCAAACCTATATTTCACAAGAAGCTAGGCAGATCGGTACCACTGCAGTCCTTTACCAGCGTAAGCGAAATCATTTAATTGAGGAAAGTTGGACCTGTTACTAATGAGTGCATTCGAAGAAAGAGACAGGAAATGAAGCACTGGAGAACTCACATGAAAAGAAGTCAGTTTACATAATGAACCATCACCCCTATGTCACTGTCGAAGAATGGGATTTTGACCATTTTTTTCCCATACTCCAGAAATCTTCAAATTAGAGCACTAAGTTTTGCCTGCCACTAGAACTTCTCACATCTGTGAATTAAATTAGTCATCTTTTATTCTTTTCTAGGTAGTGCAAGGTTGTCTACCTCACAAATTGATCGCTGCTCTCATAACTGATCATTTGGCCGAAGTAGGTTCTTGCAAAAGTCACGTTGGCAAGCCCAGTTTACGAGACATTTAGGTCAACATTATTTGAAAAGCAGACCCAGTTCATGTCTCATGATTATCTCAACAAGGCTCTTCCTCTGGAGAGCTTCGGAAGTGAGTGGAGCGCCACGAGACGCGTTACCCGAGTTACGTAATTGTGCAGTCATTTCAGAGAAATCAAGCTTCACACAAATTAAGTATTCCACTTCAAAGAAATCAAGTTTGGAAGGAATTAAATATTCCACTTCAAAGAAATCAGTTTTCGAATAAATTAAATACTCCAGTTCAAAGAGGTTAAGTTAAAAAAAATATTTCAGTTCAAGAAATCAAGTTTCAAATAAATTGAATATTCTGAGCGAAGTGTTCGTCAGCCTTTGAGGTCATGGATGATATCTCGAACTGCTGAAATTCACTTTTGGACTCAATACTATATTCATATTCGAGACAACTTGGAGTGAAGTTTAGTTTTACCGAAAAGATCCAAAACATGTCAGAAAACTGTTCATTTTTACTAGCTGTTTTGAAAGTGTGCAGGTATACTGTGTTTCCCTATTTGAAAGCGCATTTTGAGTTGCCTCGAAGTACAGTTGATCATAAAGTTTTTCGATGTAACCATGCATGAACCTCAATTTTTATGAGGAATAGCCCAATATTTAGCTAATATATTGTTTCACTCAAGTTTTGAATGTCATGGAATAATTGTGACTTTTATTATCTGCATGAGTTGAATTTCGCATGACATTTCATTGTAGAGCACAAAAATCGAACGTACTTCAAAGTATTGTTCCTAGAAATTCTTTAGGCCAAAACCAACATCATATAATAGGAAAAATTGGTGTGAGAATTTTCAGAAAAATTTCACCCGGATTTAAAATATTTTTTTTAAGTATTGTTAAACTATAAACAATGTACCTATTTACGAACAATTTTGCGAGACATCAGACCAACTGAGGAAAACGAACATCTCCTTTGTCCGCTGAGTGCAATGTATATCGAACTATTTGAACGAAAGTAACTAATCTTTAGAATCTTCAAAATAAAAAAAAACTGGCAAAGAAAATCCAATTCAGTAAAAAATTGATAGAGTTTAATGGTTTTTCCAAATTTACTGACTGCGACTTGTTTCCGGAACGTTTCATAGAATGAAATTAAAGATAGCAAGCATTTAACATTAAGACTTTGCAAAGTTTTAATAAACTTGATTTCGACACTTGCCACTTACTTCGTATGCAAGTTTCACACATGTTGGTGAACAGTGCTCTTGTACTCGCACTCAATGCTAGATGTGCGGTACAGAGCTAGTCACTATTGCGAAAACTTGTTGGTTGTATTCCGAGCTCGAATTAATTCATATTAGTCGACGATTTCAATTAAAAATGATAAAACAGTAACCAGTTTCCTTATTTACACACTGATTTAATCGTTTTCCAACCCCTCATAGACTATTGCACCCTTCAGTTTCCTACTGTCATACATGTAGACATTTTTCTCATAATTTCTTTTCAAATGTCACGGGACTGGGAGTCGGTGCGCTTGCCTGCACCCAAGACTCGTATGAAGGAATTAGCTCATCTCCCACAAATTTACCCAAATGATTAATGCAATTGAAAAAAAGAAGTAGAAACTCATAAACAGACATGCTATAACGAACCTGTAAATAAATGACTAGTGGTACTCACCGAGTTAACATGCACACTCTTCCCTTAAATTCATCGCCAATTTTATATTATCAACTCTTCTTTCCTGTTTGTCTCATCTGTGACGATTACCTTCATAATCGGGGCTAATCATGCTCTACAGTATGTCTTTCAACTACATATTCTCAGAAACACACACAATAGCTAAACTACAGCCGCATACAAAGACATCTAATGGTAGCACAATCCAATAGGCGCTCAATTTGATCAATCAAAGATCTACCAAAAATAACATACTAGAATAACTGGCAATGTTATAACATTCATAAATCAAGTAACATCAACTAACGAAGAATGCTAATTAAATTACACGTTTAAGCAACTCTGACGTCGAAGAGCGATAAATAAATTACGTTTCGTACCAACAGGAGAAATGATGAACAACAGATTTCATTCGCCTGAAGCAAATTGACATGTCACTCTAAAACAAATGCTGCTAATTTCAAACACGCAGTTTCACTTTACAAATTTCGTGGTGCTCGAGAACAATAATGTGAATTCCCTTGGGATTTTAGCCCACTTCTGGTGCTCGTGGCGTCGATTATGCTTACATTATGGTTTCGATACCACATTTCTCATCATTTTTTAAAAACACCCATCCGCTTGCACCAAAAAAATAACACGCCTTTTAAAATTCCTCCTTTCTCAGCTGAATGTTCCTATTGATGCATGTATTCAATCATTTTATTCAGAGCAATGTCCTGTACTTTGAACAAACAGTAAATAACTAAATATTCGCATCGTAATGCGTTTTTTGTTTCTACAACTTACCTCTGTCCTTATTGGGCTATTCCAAATTCGGCATCGCTTTCCTTAACTTTCTCCTGAAAATAGTTGTTCAGTTAACAAATTTAATATTATTATTAATGTTCTCCAAAAATTCCCTTATATTTGCATGTATTTCGCGCCTAGCTTGTTTCCTATGTTTGCATATGTTTCACGCCTAATTTTGAATTGTATCAGAAAATAAATTTTTCGATTGCTATTCGACATGTCTCAAATTTAATTTCCCAAAACTAGCTTATTCGATTACAGCTGTAGTGAAGCAAACATTGGTAGCACTTTACTTACGATATTTAATTAATTTTATAATCACTTTTCGTATTATAAGTGTGCCGTGCACCGACGTATCACTGCGCCGTGTACAGTTATTTGCGACGGTGTGAGCGATTTTTGTACATTTTTCTGGCGCAATTTTTCCCTTGTAACTGCTTGTACTTTGACTCAGATTCTATTCTTAAAAGAGCCGCCCATTACCCAGTGTGTCACTGTTTCATCTACGCTTTAGCGCCAATTAAAATATTTGGATTGGCTCAGTATTGGTGAATTGTTATTCTGCTGCACTGATTACCCCATTACAAATTATTAATCATTTGAATCGAACCTCGAACTTTAAACGTTCCGCCCGCGGACTTGGTCATGTAATCTTGCTTAAGTTCACCTTTGTTTCTTTATCGGAGAGCCTAATAAACTTCACATCGCCTAAACGCTGGCACTCGCGAAATGAATAACATTTCTATGTGTCACTCGTAATATCATCATCTTCCAACGTAGTCTACCCGTTGACAATGTGAATTCACTTGACAGCACAAACGTTGACAGCATAAGAGTTGACAGTTTAACAGGCAACTTTTCCTAGCTCACCTGTGTTTTTGCAACATGTTTCTCAATTCTTAATTAATATTGCAATTGGTTTGGATTCCAAAAATGTATTTAATTTTCTGTTGACGGATCCCAGGACGTTTCAAAATGACAAGATATTTCATAAAGTTCAGGACACATTTCATAAAGTTCATGACATAAGCTTTGCCTCGTGACCTGAGCGCCGTCAATCACCAAATTGTCCCAACTAAAGTCAGGGAAAGTTCCTCAATTTGGCGCAAAAGTTCACATGGAGATCGAGCTAGCGCCATCCGAGGCCTGCGTGACGTGACTGTTATATAATTGAATTTCAAACCAATGTAATTTTCTCCCATTCGAGTTGTTTTGCAGCTCTGATCGGAGCATCAAATGGATAAAGCAACACAATAATACAGTGTGACGGCAGTGGTCTCTTCTGATGAACTTTTAGCTTGAGTACAAACCAACTCTATCGAGACCTGTGCATACGAACTCAACCATTCACCTTCTATAGGAGGAGAGAATTTGACGTACTGTAAGAAACGATCACCATCACGGTAATTGTCGTGTTGAATTGTGAGTTTCTGTTCATTTGATTAAATGGATGAATGAATGAATGAATTAAAGTTAAGAGCATTCGAAAACTTGCGCTGAATAGCTTCAGTATGTTCAAATGATGGCATCCTGTCGTGAACTTCTAAAATTACGACCAGTACAGACACATGTAATGACTGAGCCTCTTTTGGTGGCGCTTAGACAATTGCGTTCTTCAACCGAGTATTTATAAATGAACAATATCTAATTTTCTAGAAGAGGTTACGATTTTTCCAGTGAATATCTCAAATTATTCGTCTCGGTAAAAGAACTCTGTCCAGTTTGTTCTCTAACACTTTCCAATTTATCATTACTTGCTTACATCGATGGGTTACTGACTATTTAATTCTTAGTAACTTTACTTAAAATTAGTAAAATTGTACGTTGGAGAAAATTTCGAGGTATTGCAATTTGGGAAACACTTGTATAAGAGAATGTCAGATAAGGCAATCGTAAGACAACATGAATACAAGATGCGCCAGTAATTTTACCGCCTTTATGTACAGACGAATATTTTGCCTGAATTGTAACCAGCTATACCCGTACCCCTCCACCTAGGTTGCATAATGAAGCTTCAATAGACAAGTTTTAGCTTAGGGAGTCGTAGAACACATGCAACAGGTTGTTGGCATTGCAATGAAAAACGGTACTTGACTCATGATCTTTCACCTCAGACAGAACGGTATGATACACCTCGTTCAGGAACCACATGTCTGTTAAAAATAGTCTTATTCTTTCAAAACAATACTTTTCCAAAAATACTAATAAAATTTACCAATTTCTAAGAAATACCTCCTTTCAATGCATTGCATGTTATTCTTTATAAATAAAATTCAGTTATTTGCTCTGAATACATCCTCCTTCCAGAAGATTATACCTTTTTGTCCCCTAGAAATCAGTTTATGAAAAAATAATAATTTTTATTACACAAATAACCATTTTTCAGAGAAAATGCACTCTCTTTTCATGAAACATTATGAATTTAACGCAACTCACCATTTCTTCTAAAAAAACATACATCCTGCAAAAGCATATTCTTAGCCTGAGACATGTCCCTCAAGTATAGCCGGAAATAAAGCACGTCTACGTGGGCGCGGGACTCTCCGTCTCGTGACACTTCAATGATTGCTTGCCAAAGCGCTCTAATCGCGAGCTGGAGGACCTCGGCTGAGCCGAGGAAGTACCCCAAAGTTTACCTGTCTGTTCCCGCACTTGACGTTCGCCTGACAGGATATCAGAGGAAGCACGCACTCAAGCCACTCGCACAGGCGCCAGAGCGAGTCACTCAATTATGCACGTGCACCAGGTTACTCACACACGCAGATTCTAAGTAAGGCAAGTTGCAATTCCAATGAGTCGTGATCACTGTATTGTCTTCAGATTCTCGAATAATTCAAAACACGAACCAAAAATAATAAAATGCCGTTAGGTATCAGAAGAGCGTTGCCAAGCAGTGGCAATGTGTGGACGGACGCCGCAGTTGGCTTTGGGCGCAGAAGCCGGAGATTTTGGCGCCGAAAGTAAATGTTACAGCGATGTTGTGCAATTGATTCGCTGGTGATACATCGCTCACGTTCTATTTTCTTCGGCTATGTCGGCGACTCGTCCTAAATTTTGAGCGCGGTTACAAATCACAAGCACGCAACGTGGAATGGAAGTCCCTGCTATAAATGCACAAGCTGGCCAGATGCGTGTGAATTGTGGTCTCTCTGTAATATGTTTCGTTAATGGTCGAGGTTCGTGTGAATAAATGCAGCTCACGAAGGTGTGGAATTTCACACACTTGAGCTCGCCTACTTGCAGTTGAAGTCATTGTTTTCGTCGGAAACAAAAAGGACTTGATGAAAAATATACTGGAGCAGTAAAAATGTTGAAGGAAGAGCTCCAATACAAAATTGAAATCACAAAGATTTGTGTGTTTTGTGATCAAAAGTGAAGCATTCCGGAAGCAAATTCAATGACTGATGAAAAATTGAAAACCTTGTCTTTGTGTGCAGGTCTGCCTTGTTCATCAGGGACAGTCATTTGACTGTCCGGTACTGATGTATTTTGTTTTGATGTTGGTGTTGATTGGCATTCATAGATACAAGTTTAATTAGTTCAGCCGAAAAAAAGTACTAAACACAGGAAAATTACATTTCACAGAAGAATGCTTAGTTATGCCTGAAAAAATTCCAAAGAAATCGTCAGTTCAGGTAAATCATTGGAGGAGAATGAGTTAATTTTCGGGGTGAATAACAAGAGACGTGATTTCGGAGAACTAATATATTCATGTACTTTTCCTCTCCTTTATGAGCGCACTAAGTACCATTTCACTAAGTATCACACCACAAAAATATAGCCAAACTTTTCAGCTTCTTGCTCCTTTGTTCAGCGTCTTGCGACCTTGTGGAGTTATCAGCAACTGAATGAACTACATAGTCAAATTTACTTCCTATAAGTACAAACTTCAGAACTATGGCAATCTTGCGTAGCAAAACCCAACTAATTTAGGAAAACTTTAGCTGCACCGATACAACGAAGCAAGTTGTGCTAAAATCGGTCCCCAGAGGGCGTCACGCTCAGCAACATCATCTCTGAGCAGCACGACCATTTGTACACAATTGCTCCGGATCTGAAGCAGGCAGTCGACGGCATGGCAGCAGATCTCATCACCATG
>JACJUY010001028.1:46657-58765 GCA_014220935.1 Platorchestia sp. MABIK | reverse complement strand
GTTGCAGCTCTAAGTAATATCTCAGGGAAAGCAGGTGGCTGTAGATAGCTCGTCACTCTGATCTAGAAGTGTCAAAATTTCTTTGTAAAAATGATTTCCTTCCGTAACCTTCCGCGAATTGTTGGTTGTTAGGTTACGCATTCCGTCCTTCGTTCACCATGTGAACTAGACACCTGAACACTCATTAATTAGTGTAAAATATGTTTTTTAATTGTAACTAATTTTGAATGCTTAAAAAATTAAACATGCTCATAGATAAAAGAATCGAAAAATGCAAGAACATCGAATCAAATACTTCATTGAGAAAACAATTTTCGCGAAAGAATTCTATCTTTAAATTAAGAACAACGTCGTTGTATGAGAAGGCTGGTGTTCGCTATGCGTTTTAGATAATTCTCAAAATGTCGTAATAACCAAATTCAGATAATTTAGAATTATCTTGAAGAGCTTTAATTCATTGATACATTTTATCCCCTATCAACAGAACTCTCTTTCTTATTTTATTTTTTAAAATGTTAGTATGCGTTTCCATTCAACATTATTTTCATTCCATCCAGTATTTCATTCCAACTGAAAACTCAGGTCAGATGTACTAATAACAAAATACCATCAATGAATTCATTTTGTTGTAGGTAAGTACAAATGTATTTTCTCTCATCACACTTTTTAATTCCTTTGGTAAACTTGAAGGTCCTCGTAATTTTTCGCTGTCGCTAAATAATTCCCATTTTTTATACACTGCCAGGCCAAAAAACGCATTTTTCAATTTCTTCTTTGTAAGTTTTCGGGTTTCTTCAACGTAAAACCAGGAAATTGATGCAGTGCACAAAACTTGGTTGTGTGAAGAGCTCTTTGCTAGGACGAGGGGACCTGCATCTGTTGCAGCCTTATTCAGTGTGGAAGCCAAAGCTACGACCATTCCAAAAAACGTTGTTAGGCCTCACTAACCATTCAAGCTAGAGCTACATATCGCTGCCACGCATATAACAAAGGTTACTACGGCCTCGCTAACTATATAAGCTATAACTATGTCTATTGTTGCTACGCCGAAAGAGATAGTTCCCTTCTACACCTGACGTATCAAATATGTCACGCTGTGAAAAAAACGTTAAACACAAACCAAATCATCGATCGATCAATGTTTCACATTTACTGCCAATACAAAATGAATTTCTGGTCCTTGTCTTGTGTGCACTCTTTTATAACTCAAAATTCTTCATTTTTCATAACAGAAACATTCGAGTTCTCCGAAATATTCTCAAATGTTCAGCTTATTCATAAACCCTCACGCCTTAGAACGCCATTTCAAGCACTTCATCAGCATTCTGTGTGCTGCTCGCAGCAACTGGACTGTGAAGAAGACTTGCAGGTAAATACACTTCCTTCAAGCATTCTTGCACAGAGTCAATAACTACTGCGTAAGAAATTCATGATTGAACAAGACGATTATTTCAATACTCATTTGAACCTTTCATAAGTTGAGTAATAACAGTTAACTGAGCACTGTACGTCATGTGTTCACTCACGTGTTTGAGCGTCAGAGGATTCTGAATGTTCTAACACAATCTATTCATTGAATCTCAATACAGTTTCCAGCGGTCTCATTCAATAGCGCGTCGTAGAATAAGGCGAGTTGAGTAATTGTGCCAGTAGCCAAAGCTACTTCATGCCATTATATCCCATATAATCAATATTTGAGCTCACGTGGCGCTCATGTCCTTCTTACGTTATAAAATAGAGCACCACTTTTGGAACGTTAAGACTACATGCGTTACAGAAAGAGATCACACTAAAGAATGAACGTACTGATACAGGGTTGTGTAAAAACAGGTTTCATGCGTAGATATTGCGTTGAGAGCTGTTGACATGAACTCAATAGTGGCGTTCGGATTTGCGAAAAAACTGCTTTTCGTAAATGTTGCTTCCAACATGCGTGCTTGGTATCAGTGTGATGGCGTAGCTTCAATAAAAATTCGTTTTTACAGCATACCCGTTGCGTCCAGTAATGGAATTAGGTGATCGAATATCTCCGTCACGATAGAAATCCCAACTTCACGAGTAAAAAATGATTCTTCGCTTATAATTCCCGAGCGCAGTGTACAGGATATTTTAACTGCACATTTCTTTATTCCTTCGGACCCTGATAACATTTTCAGGTTCACTCAACGTTGAAGTGAAAACTAAGTACGCGTCAATCTGTTCGGGAGAGAGTCCAGTGGACAAGAAATGTACATATAATAATATTTATGAAATTAAAAGGGCTTCGTGTTGGAGGATGAGAACTAGTAAGAAATACTGTAACTTTGTAGTGATCTCCACAAAAGCATAGGACGTATTGAGCTAAGTTCTCAGAGGTGATGCGCATGTGAGCCAATAAGCCCGTTTAGTTTCACTTTATTTTATACGTGAGTGTGTTTCACATGGACAAGTGTGCACTCTGTATGCACAGCTCTTGCTTTTCCCTGAGTTCAAGAAAAAAATCAAGATCATGGTAGGAGAAAGCCCGTTTTTCTTGCGTGGAAGCAATCGTAAAATGAAATTTTTTAAAGTTTTCCTCGACGAGCTCAAATGACCAAGCGTTATAATTTGAAGTTATTACTGAGTACTCATTCTATAATTGCATCTACGCTTTCTAACAACGAAGCCTTGGATTATTAGTTCGAATTTAAGTCCATGAAGGCAACCGTAAACCTGTGATCTTCTAAATTTCTAGCATAGCAGGTTTGCGTCTGAGACAAAGTATACTTATATTTTCAAATCTTTGTTCAAAAAACAAGAGAAATTACTGTCACAACCACAAGAAAATTATGTTTCATCTGTTTCAATAGTGAAAATAAGTTTATGAAAACAAATAGGGAAATAAATTGGCAATTCGAAAACCTTCACCCCTTTCATAGGGAATTTATGTTCAAGAAGAGTTTAATTTTTTTTTAATACGTTTGAAAATCAAGTCCTCAAAAAAGTAGGCCTATTTTCCTTTTGGGAGCGTTTAGATGTGTATTTTGCCGCACTAATGTTTCCTGAACTTAGTATTCGAATAAAAGAGCTGTAGTAGCTCATCAATTTTCTATTTAAAAAATTGAAAATCTGTAAGAGAAGTGCTGATGCCGCGTAAATCATCGGTCAAGGGAAAGTGAAGGTGTCATGAACCTGAGATATGAGATGAAGTAATTCCTAATTTTGTTTAAACAAAATCAACCTATACGACAATGCAAATCTGACAAACTCCAGCTCATACGTGCTCGACAGCAACTTTACGAAGGTGAAGTTAAAACAGAGACGGATAATCAGCTCTCAGATGTTCTACATACAACCAACTTTGCGCCATGCGGACCACACCACATCTGTGCGACACCTACGCTAACTCAGCAAGGAAAGCAGGCAGTATCATCTATGGACTGAAGGTGGAGCAGCAGGCACCTCAGAGTAGAAGCGTGTACGTGAGGAGAAGCAAAATACTCTTCATCTCGAGAATTGCAGCGCCGACGAAGAATGAGCGCATGTATTTCAATAACGCTGACATGCCAAGCAACGGTAATGCCCAGGCTTGCTCGAGAACAATTTTCTAAACGCGGACACCGCGAGCTGAATACAAGGTCGCATATACAGTTGAATTTTGAGAGAACAATTCAATGAAAACACGTGTTCTAGTAAGTTGTGAAATCATGTTAATCAAAAAGTGGCATACTTAAATTGAGAAAGATACTGTATACGCCATCATTTACTTGAAAATAGGTTCAAAGTGTAATTAAACAAGTCAAATGAGCTGATGACAATGGTCAAACTAATATCAATCATATGTAAACTAATATAGTTACATTAACTAATACAATTATATAAACTAATACACATCGCTCTTTTCTAAATAGACGAATGCTTGTTTCTCTCAATGAAAAAAAAAACAGCAAGAATACCTGCAGACGTAGCACACTCCAGACGGCACTAATTTATTTGCTGCTCGTACAATGCTAACTATTTGTCATAACTTTATGGTCTAGGTTACCTCCAATACAAAATGAGGCCTCGCCTCGAGAGATTATATTTCAGGGCCACGGCACAGTGCCTGCAATCTCAGAACTGCGACGAATGACCAGGAAATGTGGACACTACACACAGCACATGACACTCTAAAATAACAACCAAGTTCTCAGATTTACCCTTTTTCCGTGACAATTACCTAAAATGTGTCCTTTTGTATGACACTTTTTTTTATATGCTGAATGTTGACCATAAAGTGCACTCATAACCTAGTATTCCTGCAGAGTTGCCTGATCTTGGGTGCTGATAATGGCAAAATTATATTTGTAAAAACGCCATCATTGAAAATTTCACCCAAAAAAAAACAATCTCATAGCTTAAGGGTAAATTACGCGCTAGTTCTTTCACTTAGTTGACGTAGCTTTGAACTAGGGTCTAATAATAAGAAAATCAATTCATGTGTGCTTTGTGAGTAATTTTCCGATATTTTCTCGTAAAAGAGATAGAATTTTGTTTAATTACTGTTTCACTCTTCTTCATGCTTAGTTACTACTGCAACTGCCTCAAAATATTTAGTTAGTGTAGTAGAGCTTCGAAAGAAAGATTCAGCCTGCATGTTACGCAAAATTTAAAATATCGAAAGACAAATTGAAAATCCTAAATCTATGTCCTTTTACTTGTACCTAAACATATCACATTGATGACTGCTTCATTTTCAAATTAACGAAATAAAAATTTAACCTTCATAAGCAAGTCATCAAAATGAACCTATTTCTAAGATCAGAAATTCGCAAACGTTTCTCAGCAAAATCACTATTACGCAAATGCCCGGGATTTTTATAACAACATGCAACTACCGGACATTAGTTTCCATATTCGAAACGGACATTAGAGGAAACTTACTGGGAATAAGAACGCAAAGTCGAGGAATAATTTATCTCAAATCCGTTTGTTCATTTGTGTTCACAAGTGTGAATAACGCACACTTAGTTGACTTCATTGACGCGTTCTGTGGTTATCTCTGAAGTCCTCACTACCAGGAGGTCAACGTCCAGCTCCTAATTGGAGTGCGGTTCTGAGTGTAATTCAAGTCGAAATTCGATTTAGGAAACATCGGAGCTGTCCACGGAAGTATCTTCTTCGTAAACCATAACTTATCATCTGATAGTGGAATTCATTTTACTATCCATGAAAAATTATCTTTTTTCAGGGAAATGGTCAGGGTAGTTACAGAGATCATGCATTTAACATCAAAACAAAAAGAGGGTTCAAACGAGAGAGCTTCCGCTTTTGCATCCTACATCAGATGCCTGCATTGTAAATTCAAAGGAAATAATTTAGCCAAGATTAATTCACAACACACTCCTGCGTCAACTAATACAGTGTGTATTTAGTTAGTGCGTTGCTGTTATAAATTCCCGTCAACGAAACCAGTTTATCGGTCATAATAATAACAATTTTTAGGCAAAGTCACGATACAGTTAGTGACATTACATCGATTTTTACTCTCTGATAAGAAAATAATTTTCTCCCGTGTCAACAGCAATGGCAGAAAATAACCTTTCTTTATTTTTTCGCCGAAATGTCGAGGGATGAATCTGATCGATCGTATATACGTCGACATGATGCAATTTAACGCGTGGGATTGTAATTGATTTCGGGCAGAAATTATTTCAATAGATTCTATTGCAAAATGTTATTGTCACTTGGCCATACAAATAAATTACAACAATTCATTTGAAAGTTTCGAACACAGGTGTACATTGTTCCGGAAGGGAAGTAATTTAAAAAAAAATTTTCCTCAGCTTCTCATGAATAAAAACATGTTTCCTAGTAAATATCTCAACGATTTCGTAAATGAAACGACACCAAGGACACTCATATAAACACATGTCGTATCATGCTCACAGAACAAGTAGCGAACAGAAAACTCCAAAGGTCACCCATTTATAATCTTTACTCTACGCTGTTAATCCCTTCCAAATCATGGAGGGCCTGATTTGGAATGGAGAGCCTGACACGGTTCGCTGAGCTTGCGACGCTGAAATTCACACAACTGAGAATGAACAGTCGTTATTCGAATGAAATTCAACATATTCTCGCTAAGCTGTAATAAGTTGTGCTGGTAAACCTCAGATCGATGATCTATGATGAAAGAAAATGAAAGAGCAAAAATGTGGGATTTAAACGGCCCTAAAATAACTTAGCACGCTGATTACGTGTTGGGGTAAATGTCTCACTAGGTAATTGTTCATTAATGCACCAATGTAAATGAATAACATTTCAACCTTTTCGCGACCTCTTTTTGAAAGAATTTTATTGTACGGAGAAAATATTATCGTGCACGTATATTTTGAACATTTCTTATAAAGGAAGGAAACTTATTCGAGCATTAAAATCGATTTTCCAAATCTATTTCTTACAAACTAACCAAATTAACCTTTCTATCAGCGCAATCGTAGTCGACGTGTTAATGATCGTTTGAAGTTTAAGGACAAGAAATTTAACCTAAGATATACCGAAAGGTTGTTCTATGATTCGCAAAAACTTATCGTGAGAAAATACATTGCTTAGCTCTAAGAAAAGTACTAAAAGGGTCTTAAAATTCCCATAAAATACGAGCAAAGACTACGAGCTAATCTCGAACTAACTCGATATTAACTCTATGAACGATACTCCTTCTACAAACTATGATAAGACGTCAGTAGCTCATTGATCGTATCATCTTTTTCGTAGCTCATCTACACTGTACTCAGGAATAAAACATTTCTCGTAGCTCACAAGCCTTTCATCGGGAGAAGTGAGCAGACTGGCGCTCTTCATATGTAATGCTGTGTATGCAATGGGCAGCAAATGATGACCGTTATCTTGCATTATAGGTTCAATAGGAAGCTTTGAGCGCGCTTGGCCATCCAGCATGTGAACTGCGACGCAAGTAATCTTGACTGGCCCATCCACAAATCGATACGACAGCCACAAGGCACCGCTGCCATATGGTGGCAAATGCAGTTCTGCGGCCACCGCAGCACCCACACCATGCTGAATTGGGGCTCACCTCACATTTACAGTTTTGCAATAAAAATGTAGGAAGTTGGGTGTCTCCGGCATGTGAGGTTTTGCTGCTTTACCAGCTTCGTTTGGCAGTTTATGGAATAGAGACGGGATATGAGCACCTGAAGGGCTGCGGATCTTGTCAAAACATTCCTAGTGAACAGAATAGCTATGTTTCTCATGTGCGAAGAAACAGTCAACCAATATCCAGGAGTTAAAGAGTTAACTACGGAATATATCCGGTTAATTGCTGGTATTCAAAATTTTAGGAACACGTAGTCAAACTGCAACTTCTAAAGTAATGGAAAAATTAAGAATGATACCCTTAAATAATATCTTCTAAAGTCAAAACTTTCGTTGAGCCAAAAATTTTATCTTCTTGGACAAAAACAAGGCAAAAAATCCGAACAATTTGGCTGCATTGGTGTTTACATTACTTGAATGTTTCAAAAATCTAAATTCTCTGTTATAACGAATGGGACTTGTAGTCAAAGACACCCTAATTAGCAAAGAACGGGTTTTTCTTATTATTTCACATCTATATTTAGTTACAAAATAACAAGACCACGACCACTGTCCATTAATTAAGGAAAGATTAAAATAAACTGTCACAACAAGGTAAAATGAATCCGTCACAGATCGTATTGTGATGCAGAACACCTGACAGTCATCAATGAAATTCATTATTTTTGTTGAGAATTTAAAAATAACTTCGGCAAACTAACAACATCAGCTGGCGAAAAGTCTGCATAAGCAGCGTAAATAATGATGAGATAAGCCGAAGCGTCGAGAATGCTTAAATCGATAATCAAGATCTTAAAGAGCTTGGGTAGAGATGCAAAAATGAATCTTACAAGCAGTTTATATGAGTTAAATTCATTTAGTTGGAGCGAAGGGTGGTTAGATTGTATTACAATCTCAGGATCGATTTCAATCCTGCGCATAAAATGCCCAGTAACTCCTACCGTAATGGTCGACACGGCTGCGGTAACCCGTCGCATAAGCGCACTCGACCGCCGAAGGCCCTTGGATTTTCTAGAATATTTTCTAAACAGACCAAGAAGCACAAGAAAATATTTCACAATTACCTAGTCTTTCACAACACACACACAAAACACAGATAATTTGCACGGATATTCATCAAGGGGAACGAATCAATAGGATATTGGGAGGTGGGTGGAGGGAGCATACCTACGGAAAGACGCTGCGTTTCCAGCACTCGGTGAGCACACTGGACTAGCTACCTTTCTGGGGCCCTCGGAAACTCTCCCTCTACTCCCTCTCGCCCCCTGCTCTCTCTCTCTCTTAATCTCGCCCCCTCACTTGCTCTCTCTCTTGCCGTCGCCCCTCACGAGCGCTCTCTCACTTGCTCTTTCACTGAATCAGGGTTTCGTATCTTTGTACTGTCTTACGATTGAAAATACTTGTGATTTTTCATACCTACTTGCAACGAATATCGTTTGTGTGTTTTCATTTGAATTCATCTCGTTGTAATGCTTTATCATAGTCCTCCGATAACAGTCGATGCCTTTCATAGATCTTTCAAATAGATTTATGGTCGTCTCCGGCTTTAAACGGAGATGTTTTCTTCATTACAAATGCTCGTAAGAAGACTTATGATCAAAAGTTTATGGTAATGGATGACTTTTTATTGTATAATTATAGAAAATAGAAAAATAATTTACAGTTTTCCTTCGAACCCATAACATGTTCCAATGGAAAAGATTAGAAATTTGAATTTGTGTCGTCTCCCAGTGCCTCCAGGTGTCTCAAAACTCAAGTGAGACACTTTTTCTTTTCTTTACTCTATGAACTTAATTGAGGAAGAATTAAAGTCAGTGTTTTGAACTCGTTCTAGCATTTCATGAAGTAGAGATAAATAATGAGTACAATGTCTTTATCGTTGAAGTTTTGAGGGAAAGTATGATCCCGTAATATGAATGAACGTTTTATCCTGAAGAGTTAATTTTTTATTTCAAATTTTTATTGAGGCCATATAAAGTAGCAGAATATACTCCGCTGCATGACAGAGAAAATTGAAATTGTAAAAGCCATCTGAAAATTTGACGTTAGGATTTTTAAATTACGCTTAATTGATGAAGGACTATAATTGGGAGGCCACAAGTAGGTCTAGAATTAGTTGCTTCTGCTGTGGGCTATTCTATATTTAATATAAATACATCTGAAATCATGAGTAAAAATGTCATTTGATTTTAATGAAATAAGTTCTCACTTAAAAACAAGTGTAATTTTAATTGAAGTTCTCTGATTCTCATTCTGAGGAATACTATCGTCAATAGTGTCAAAATAACCTGAAATGGTACAGCTTCATTGGAAGTACTATAAGCTAAATTACCTGTGGGCTCACGGCAAGTGTTTTTGGGTAAAAATGGAACAAGTACAAAACTTATTCAAGTAGGATTATCTTAAATAAATGCAGTTGTAAAACTTTACAGGTATTGAATTCAAAGTTTTTCCCCACAACAGTTATCGACAATGACTTTTGTACATCCCTTAATTTACGAGCAATACTGTTATGAAAGATGCAGCAGTGAAGTTTTTGAGTTAAAGGAGATTCTATACTGACCATACTCCCACTGAACAGGAAAATTTACCATATAATTCTTTCATGTGTTGTTACATCCAAAGGCAAGTGTTGGAGCTGCGATTCGAGAGCTCAGCTATAAACGCAGTCACGCACAGGCATACAGAAGTTAGTCATTAATGAGACGTTGTCCAAATTCTTGAAGATTTCATTGTGACTTAGCAACATACAGATCATCCCATCTTACTGACACCAGGTTCCATTTCGGCGATCCAAGTTAGGGTTGCAGATGTTTAATATCCTAGCCAAAATTGTTCATTAACTTAAAGGATATTAGTCTATATGGTGAATTATTTCAGAAATGCACTATTTGTTGTACAGTTTGAGATATTTTATTCCCCTGCACTCGTATCGACCTACTCTGTTGCATGGGAAATGCTCTCATCCCCTGAAGGCAGGATATCACACTTGAATACACCTTCAGCGTACCAGGACACACCTTAGTCTGAAAGTATGAATATTTCACAGCTAAAAATACGGGCATTTAGAGCTGAAAGCAGTTCATGGCTTAAATTCCCGCAAATAAATTCATGTAACATGCCCATGTAACCGTCGAAATTCCCCCTCTATTTCATAATGATTTTGCCACTTCTGTTACAAACTCTTCACGCTGTGGTTTTTCGGTTGCCAAGAGTGATTCAAGAGACATTCACATTGCGTAAATAATTTCAACGAAGAAATTATGAAACATTTTTCAAATTATGGCATCGTCTAATGAACAAAGAATCCACTCTGGGAGCCCTGACAAGAGGTTTGTAACGTTTTCAAACCGTTTTTTCAGCGAAACGAGTATGTAGAATGAATCTATTCCAAATCTATTTTAATCGTTTAACTTGTCAGTTTTCCTGAAATGGTTGGAATGGGTCCTTAGGGCAAAATTTCCTACGAAACAGAAACGAAGTTCCAAGAAAGACATCATATGAAGAAGAAGTCGCTGATCCTCTGGTGTGCCGCACGAGAAAAATATCTTGACGCAACAATCCTTCTTCGTTATTTTAGCTTCAGGGACAGTGGAAAAGAGCACTTGAATTTTGCCTCGTCAAACTTTGCACAGGAAAATTTTGTGTTGTTGGACGTGTAGAAGAGCTGGTATAACCTGATACTGTAACGCCAGTTGATGCCATTAAGATGCTTCAAAGAAAGCCCATATTCACTCCGCTCGCCCTGGTGAGTGTTGAGGGCAGTCAAATTTCCATTTGAGATCGAGGGCTTCAACAGTTTAGAGAGTGCGCGGACATAAATCTTACTGCTTCCTAACAGTAGGTCAAGTTTTAGTCTTGACCCTGAAAAATGCCTCAGTTATTACTAGCTACCAAGGTTTTCGTGAGGTTTTACGGGGCTAGAACGAATCTGAGAAATTTAACTGGAACGGAATTTGTGACATCGAATGGGCATTTCTGGAGTGTAACTACTCCGCGCATTATTTTTTAAATTATAGGGCAATTTTTATGAAACTAGGACAATATATGTAAAATTGAATTTGGAAAACATTTTATAAAATAAAATTTTGGTCAATATCGGGTTTAATGCGCTCACGGAAATTAAGAATTCTGTTCCCAAGAATCACTAAAGAAACACATTTAAAAACGTTTTACACGAATAACATTCTGCTCGCTGATGAGTTATTTTTGAGATATAACAATAATTACGTTCAGATGGGAATAACACTACATAGTCGGTTGCTTAGTCGCCGCATTGTTGGGTCACGCCCACATTCTTGGCGGGACACGCCCACTTTCTGGGCGGAAAAAAACTGCGTCGGTTTGGGTAAGTTAAGGTAAGCTATTTTAGGTTTATTTATGTTGTTTTTGGGCAAGTTTATCCTAACATAACCAACCCTAACCTCACCCATCGTTACGTCAATACCGTATTACTGCATATTTACTTGTCCGTACCTTCAATTTTATATAATCGTTCCTATAACTTCAAAGTTGAATAATTCGAACATTACGCATCGGCGAGCAGAATGCCATTTATGTAAAACGTTTTCAAATGTGTTTCTTTAGTGATTCTTTGGAATGGAATTCTTAATTTCAGTGAGCGCATTAAACGCGAAATTGAACAAAATTTTCTGATCCTATTTTTTATTTTACAGAAAAAAAACATGTTCGTTAGTACATTAAAAGATCTTGAGCATTTATTGAATTGTAAAGTGTCACTATTAGCGTATTTGCAGTATTATAATTTGATTCCGACTAATGTGAATTGTGTAAAATGTGACTCCCCCATGCAATTTAATGTTTCGGCTTGAAAATTTCGGTGTCGTAGATATTTTCTGAGACGTAAGTGTGATACTTCTCTTTCTGCAAGGAGGAAGAGCTTTTTTGAGGGAACCCATCTTTCGATCCCACAAATTTTGAAACTTGTTTATTTTTTTGAGGCTTGGAACTTCTGATGCTAAGGTATGCTTATCGGTTGGTTAGGTTAGGTTTTTCAAATATTGTCCGATTCTTATGAAACTTGCACACTTTAAA
>JACJUY010001028.1:11816-31059 GCA_014220935.1 Platorchestia sp. MABIK | reverse complement strand
TAAAACGAAGCTAAAATGAGTTTAGAATGAAAAAGAGCGAGAAAAGAATTTAGCCAAAATGATACCGCATGTTTTCCCATAGGATGCAACTATTGCATGGATGGGAACTAGCAGTCCCAGGAGGGAGGTGGGAAGTCCCGAGCTGGAGGTTGGGTAGGGTTGCCTTTTGTTCAAATAGAATACCTTCGTTTAATTATAGATCACCTTTTCTACGGCTATCCTGTTCTTGATCTCTTATTGGTCTCTCCTTTAATTATTATGTTCATAAACTTCATCCTAACTTGCCGTTTCTACCCGCAGGGGATAATGTGTGAGGACACATTGTTCGTAGATTCCCTGTTCCCAAAACTTCATGTTCGAAGATGCCTTTCTTCTTTCTCTCTTTGTAACACCTTTTTTATGGTTAGGAAAGCTTAAACTCGTTTTAGCTGATCTAATCTTACAATTTGCATAGTTGTGTGGGTTTTCCCGTATAACGGCATCATTAAGAGTGCAATGCGCTTTAATTATGGAATATACCGTCGAACTTGTCATTTCAAGGTAAGTGAGAAACTGGCGTGATGAATTTTTTGTCGCCCCGCACATCCTCGCTGGGCAGAGTTGCACATAAAGATATTTTATGTTGTGTATCTGTGCTACCTGGTACCCTTTTATTATGCATCTATGATGCTAGGTGCCTGGTGTCTTTATATTGTGTATCTATGGTATCAGATGCCTGGTATCCTTCAATAGTGTATCTATGACACCAGGTGGCTGGTATTCGAGAATAATATATTATTGAAGTTATAACTCCTTCTTTTGGGTTAGTTTTGTGTATCACTGGTGCTTGTGCACTCGTCAGCACACGCCCGACTCGTGCAGTCGCAGGCGATGTTAAAGCCGCGCACCGCCGTACTCGCCGCTAAATTTAGCTCATGTACAGGCACATCCAGCTGACGTGGAGGTCTCGCCAGCCAATAAGACTGCTCGCTTTTCCAATAACAAACCCGGATCCACTGACGTCACTCCGACAGCGACCAATGAGAAGCCCCTGCTAATAGAGCACAACGGTGACGTACCTCGTAGCCTCGGAGGTGTGGGTGGAAAATCCATGAATGAAAATTTACAAGCAATGTTTGGTGCTGGTCATCCTCCAAGAGTTTCGATTCTTGGCAAGTGTAATCTACAAAACATCTCACTGAAGGTAAGTGATGTATACCGCCTCAAGTTAAGTGAAATTGGGTTGGGTGCCAATTGCAGTTGCTACCCTCACTAAATTGGTTTTCGATACGCAGGAACTCTTTAACTGATTTCAAACCAATTCTTTTAAACCAAGCAACGCAGCCTTGGGCCGTCAATACGTAAAGCTACTCTCTTTAGAAGATTTTGAAAAATTTACTAGATTCATTTACCACAGGCTTGAACATGTTACAAGTAAGACATAAAAGTATACTTAATATTTCACATCAATATTATCATTGTTAGCCAAACAAGCTACGAGGCCTTCATGGCGTCCTATCAAAAAATGAACAAATTCTGCTGTAAAATATGATAATTTTTAGCATGTAAACAAATAGGCTTTACATCAAGCTGAGAGAAACAGTTCAACATTCCGGTCAAATTTTTCTTCATTGAATAATCGTATTTTTTAATGATAAAATGGCAAGCTTTTTTATCAGCAACGGCCAGATCATCAAAACTTTTAGTTTGTCGCAACATGGTGCTCGCCGTGCAATTGTTTTTTTTAATCGACTTAGCTATGAGATGTATCTTGTTGAAAGCGCAGGCATCTTGTCGAAACTGATGTAAAATTGGAATTAAAACGATACCATAGTCACTCACGTAAGAGGTCGGCTGCACAGTGCAACGATTTCTCCTACGTGAGAGAAAGAAAATAAAAGAACAGAAAAGTAACGTCAGTTTATCTTGAAATGAGTGGAATTTCAGGAACTTACACTTTCACGCCGCGATGACGTAAAATATAAAAATTCAGTCTGTGGAAATCTTGGCTGTCAGACATCAAACAGCAGTAAATCTGAGGCTGTCCGACTAAGCCTCCGCATGATCTCCCTCAATTCCACTTTGAACGAGAGACCTTCAGACGTCAAGAGTAGCATTTTCAAGCTCCTGGCGGGCATCGTCAGAAATGATATAACACGACTAGGAGTCCAGTTACGCAGTTTTTTAAACACCGATTGCCAACGAGAGCCAGAAAATAATTATTAAGGACTGGCTCAGCCTGCGCAGCGCTGCGAGATGCAGCTACCAGCCACCGCCACACTAATGTGGGGCTGAAGCTGGCGAACAAATTTAGAAATCAGCAGACACATTTCTGAGAGAGAATCGAAGCATTAAAATCATTCAGTGTTGAACTTTCCGGATGTCAAATAATTTAATAGCAGTTTTTCGCTATTAATGAACCAAAATGTATTTTTTAGAAATAGGACAGATGGTCTAGGTAGGCTGGCATACTAGTGAACGGGTGTGTGGCACACTGGGACACACTTGGGTGTGCGTGGGACACGCTTGCGTGTGCGTGGGACAGGCTTGCGTGTGCGTGGGACAGGCTTGGGTGTGCGTGGGACAGGCTTGGGTGTGCGTGGGACACGCTTGGGTGTGCGTGGGACACGCTTGGGTGTGCGTGGGACACGCTTGTGTGTGCGTGGGACACGCTCGGGTGTGCTTGTGACACGCTCGGGTGTGCTTGGGACACGCTCGGGTGTGCTTGGGACACGCTCGGGTGTGCTTGGGACACGCTCGGGTGTGCTTGGGACACCCCAGCACGCACGACACAGGTGCAGGCGCAGGTGTGAGGAGGTTGCAAGAAGCCGACCTTGACCCTCGCCAAGTTCAAGTAGCTGGTATAGCACATCGAGTTTTACACTTTGACCGCAATTGGTTAAACTGAAGTTCAACATTCAACTCAAATTTAAAGGCAGTTGTAGAAGGCAATTTTGAAAATAGCAGTCATTTACTGGATGGTGCCCTTATTTAGCTTCAATTAAGTATGAATGGAAATTGAGTTTGTGACTAGTTTTTCAGCAGCATTAGGAAAATTCTTTCCGTGTCAACAGGGGGCGTATCTTGCGGTCGAGGTGTGAATATTAAAATCAAACTACTGCAAGTGAACTTCATGATGGCACAAAATCGTAAAGTATATTTGGAAAATAATTTACTTCATCCATGTGTACGATTTTTTCGAGCTAGTATTGAAGAGATGACCCTCCCGTCCCCCCTTCAGTTATGACTATTATTTGTGTGGGAAATTAGCAGTTCCACGGGGAAGAGTCTTGAGCCCTCTTATGTAGCCCTTACTTTTGTTGAAGAACAGGTTTTCATTCTGTTTAGTACTTTGTCATGTCTAGTTCTGCCTTGTGCTTTTTTTATCGCTCACTTTTTTCTTCTTTGAATTTCATCTTATTTTATAAGCGTCTATCTTGCTGCTGGGGACTCACCTTGTAATTTTATTCTCCGTTTTTTTGGTTCCATAGCATGTAAATAGTGTTTTTTCCTTTTTCTCCTGGAGACATCTATGCTGAGGCTAGGGAGTTTTTAAGCTAACACCTTATTTGAAGGGGTTCGGTCAGGCCTAAACCACGCATCGGTACTGGGACTTGGGTACGCTTGAGACCCAATATATTCATTCCGGCAAAATCTGTGCAAATAAAACATAAAAACACTTCCGCTTGAAAATTCTCAGGCTCTCTCGAGTTAAAAGATCGTTGTATCAATACCAACTTTACAGCAATGTCCTTCCAAAAGTTGGTTTAAGTCTTAATGAAATGACAGCATCATTTCGTTTCCTCTCATCCGTCCTCCGCGAAAGTCAGATTGATTTCGGCAGTAGCTCAAGGACTCACTGCACCTTCGTTGTTTAGAAGCAGAAGATTCTGAGCTAACCTATCACCTCGTTTCTCTTTCCTCCACTATTGAACTCGTAAGGTTGAGAAACTGGATCATTGCTCACGAAATACGTTAGAGCCTCAAAATATAGCGTTGGCAGAAGTCATCGTACCCAGTAACTAAAACAATTATTTGCTTCTTCATGAACACTGAAGTTGATTGTAGATCACGCCATTACCTAACCCAATAATTTGCCATTACTCACTTAACCTTAGCAGTCGTAGTACTTTCTCCTAGCAGTTAAAATCCCTGTATAAGAATTAACTGTGGCATTTGAAAATTTCGAAAGTTAGAATTAATCGGGTCCATTGTCATCTCTTGGAACTCAGAATTTGAATGTTGACTCATCAATGTTGTAAAACTTATTTTACCCACTTTTTCTTAAATTATATCCAGCCGTTGAATCTGTCTTTTAAACATTTCGTGTGTTTTCACATTTTGACTTCCATGCAGAGTAATGTACTCGCTGAGCCCCACGGCCATCCCCAATCAATATTCCCCAGAAAACGTGTTTAATTAACGCAACCGAACCTCACAGATGGAGTGCAGAGGCAACATGATCAGCATTTGCTCCAGCAACTCCTTCGCCCACCCTGTCAAAGTCTGGATCGAAGGAGGAGAAGGCACCGCCGAGATCACCAGACTGGCTCCGGTGAGTGAACCAAACAAACCTCTGTGAGTGGCCACACTTCGGGGGTATCCGAAATACTGCAATTATCATGCTTTTTAACTGAGCGGGCATGTAAAAATCTGAAATGCATTCATTTTGCTACTCACATAAGGCTGGTTGTTGTTGGCTGTTCTCGTTTTTCCCGCCCTTTCATCGAAGACGACTTCCTTTGACAAGGAAATACAGTGCCGCCGATAAACTGCAGCGAAGTTAGGCTGAAATGGATAATCACAAAAGTTAATCAGCTTCTCGCCAAGCTCATAGGAAGCAGCTCTTCAAAGAGCAGTTAAAAAAAAATAGATGGGACACAATTAACAAAATCGCGATTACATAAATAAGGTACAGTTGTTCAGTGTAAAAGTTCATGATGAATCCATTTATACTGTCTGAAACAGCATATACTTTACTTTAAGGCTTATACCTTTGTTTATATGGATTCACATTTATGGTGGCAGTAAGACGACAGGCCTTTTCAATCTTGATTACACGCAGACGCTAAAGTCGTTGGAAGTTTTGACTTCATGGGTACCAGTTTGAATTCAATTGGACTCACTATTTGGAACTCTAATGATGACCAAAAATGGATGATATAGAGATTGATTTAGCTACAATTCTTTTCTATATGATAATGATGCGATAAAATTATAAAATAATAAATCCTTTGAGAGCATTTTAAGAACTACTTAGAATTGGCAAACAACACGGTTGAAGAAAACCGACAGAGCGCCCAAAAGAAAGTTACGCTTGATAACGAGTCAACACTCGGCCGTTTGCTGCGAGCGTGTAATTGGTGCAGCTGAAGAGCATTATTGTTGCTGTACCCTGTGCTTAGCCCTCTCCTCTAAAGATGGTATAAATATCTTCAGGTATGAATAAGAATAGATAATTAGAGGTCTATTCCGCACCCGGGCATCTGATAATTTCGTGACCTAGAATTAATGGCCCCCATTGCGATGTCTTGGAGTTCAGAATATCTCGAATGTTGACTCTTAAATATTGTAAAATTTACATTACCCACTTTTCCTTGGTGAACGTGCGAGTAAGCAGATATTTTACTCAAACAACACGTTATGCACCTTGAATAAACTAAATCGAAGGTTGATAGATCTAAAAATGGCTTGCTGTACTTCCACTGCTACTTGATGGTGATTTTACCATGATGTTGGAACTATACCTCTGATTCTAGAGTTATAACTCAACGTGTGCTTTGCAGTTGGCCTAGATGTGACACACTCAAAGTCTGATCAATTTCCAAATACCTCCAAAGTTAAAACTCAACTTATTCTCAATTTCGAATTCAAAGCCAAGACTATGACGTTATGCTCAGCCGAGTTACCCTGATGAAAAACTATTTGCAAATTAATAAAGGGAGGCCTTTTGAGGGCTGGCACGCCGTTGCTTATGAAGAGAAATGACAGAAGCTCTGACGATATTGAATTTGGCGCAACCGAAAAGACAGCAGATATTTTCCAGAATCGTGAAAAGATTTCAGAAAGTATGAGCTATCTAAAACTTGATCATAAACGAGAGGAGAAATTTGGAAGTTCTGAGTCCAACTCCGTTATTGAGTGCGTTTCCTGACAAAGGGTTAGTCAATTTTGTGGGTAAGAAATGGTAAATGGTGTTCGTATTTTTTAGCATTCAAGGACTGCGTGAAAACAAATTGAAGAAATAAAACGTAATTCGTAACAGATCAGCAGTACACATTTCAACTGGACACATTTGATTTAGTGTCAATTGCTGTCGATTCGTTGGTACGAACTAAATTTTAGATAGCACAGTAATTTGAAACGCAATTGATTACTAACTTTCAAATAATATTTTTACGATTAACAACCTCGTAGATATTTATACTGAATCCTGTTATCACTATAAACTCGGATTTCGTCCCGCAATGCTTGTTGCACTGCCGTAGATGGGGCATCATTTTGTTAGAAAAATCTGGCAGTACGGACAATTTCAGACTACGCACCTAAAAGCCTGCTGAAAAAAAAAAGGAACGGACATCTGCATCATTCATTATAAATAAAATAACAAGGAAAGCCACTTTTAAAATAGACATTTCTTTACGAATTTAATGAGTCGGAAAAAAATATACACGAAAGATGAACCTTTCGACTGCGAGGGTCACCTTCAGCATCTGAGGAAACAGTTATTTTCATAGAGTTAAAAAATATACATATAAATGGTTAACATTTGCGATTGCTAACAGGAAATTTGCTAGGGGAAGGAAGATTGAGCATCATTTAAAACCGGTTTGTCTTTCATGATAAAAACTCTAAAATTGGAAGATCTGTTTGACTAGAAGAGGTTGCAATTATCTGGAAATCGTTTGAACGAACAGACAAGTCGCACTTTTCTGCATGGGCACTCGCAGAGGATTGAGAGGGAGAAGCAAGAGGCCTATTTGTTCGGAAGCTTCGTTCGGCATGCTCTGCTACAAGAACACGCAAGGCCCGTTTTGTGGACCCAACTTACTCAGACGCACACAGTGCGCAACGATACTTGTAGATGACTGAAGAGAGCAAAGCCTTCGGAAGTTTATCTTTATGATTAAAAAAGAATTGATTTCGAATGCGTTCACTAAAATTATCCGAAAATTAGTATGCATTAGATGTTTTGATAAAGGCTTCAACAAATCTTTTTTCAGTTTTCATATTGGTAACCAAAATAGGGTATAACAAAATAGAGATCCTTTTTCCGTTCAGTTGTCAAACAGGTAGGCGGTTACCAAATTTAGAATTTAAAAACTTCTTGATTGAGGAATGTACGAGCCAAGCGGGGAAACCATTATTACGGAAAAAGTTATTTAGCGCTTGCCACAATGGCAAAGCGAGGCGAGATTTCAATGAGCTTGATAATTTACTTAACAGAAACATGGATAGACAATACCACTCGAAAAATAAGTTAACATCTAACCTGACAATCGAAGAAAGTTTCATTGTGAATCGCTTAAAGGAGGCATGGTTTTAAGCCTCCTCGTAATTAGCGGCAATGAGACGCTTGACATAAGATCTCTGGTAAGTTTGGTGCTCATGAGGCTTGTGTCAAACCACGTGTAAGGTATAAATTCTCCATGAAGTGATCACTTCCGGAATGTGAGCACTCTCCAGTGATCAAAATCAAAAGTAACTAATCAAAAGAAGAAATAAAAAATAAAAATGTTTTCAAGGAATTGAAATCGCCCCCTTACAAAAATCTGAAAAGTCACACACTGATCGCCAAATGGGAAAACTACTCTCGAGGCCACACTTCTGAATGAGCTCGAGACTAATCCGCTTACAGGCGACACCGTGTTTCCTAACCAAATATTTTCCCTGAAAAACGAAAGAAGCGCTTGAGGACTTTGTTCACCTTCCCAGAAACGATGCTCCCTCTCATGCGGCAGAGAAGATTCACGTGTGGCTTAGCCATTTTCCGACCCCTCAGGAGAAACAACAGTTCTATCTGTCGGACTTTGTACTCCTGAGGGGAATGTGTGAGGTCCCGAGCTAAAGGTTTGGTAGGTCTTTTACTGAGATGAAACATGATTTGGGCTTTGTTACGGGTCATTTTTATCCGGTTCAATGCTGTCAGGTTTTTCAGCACCAATTAATTTACACTCTTCTTTAACTTTTATCTTGAATCATGAAATTATTTTTCAACTTACTTTTTCTGTGGACCTTGTGCATATATTTCGCGTTCTTTTATCGTCACGCTAAATGGTGCTTTCCTCCTCCCTTCTTTGGAGACCCTTAATGGCGGCCAGAAAAGCTTAAACGAACTTCTAATCTAGTCTAATTATTTTTCGATTGGTTATAGTGAAGAAAATTTGCCTTCTTTTCCTGAATTTGATTCCACCGACTTTAACGCTTGAACAGTTCTTAGGCCTAAGCCCCGCTTCACATCCCCATTGCGTTTCTATTCATTGTTGAGCATGAGCTTATATTTCAAACGAAACTCTTCATAATTTAGCAAAATTAATTCGCGGGAGACTCGTAGTTTAAACTCGAGGTTAAAGAAATCAAGCTAAAAATAATGCAAATGATAAAATAGTGCTAAATTAAAAAAACGTTTCTTCCGCTTCAACTCACATGTTGCGATAATTGATCAAATTAGGTTGATGAAACAGGCCAACATACAAGTCAAGGTGCTGCATGTTCATGCATGCTTGTCACCCTAATGCCTGTTGAAAAGATTTTCCTGAATGCTTGTCCAGATGAGAAAAAGGAGTTAACATTGGGCGAAGTTAGAAAAACATTTGAGAGCGTGTGTGAAGTGTCCTGAGAACGTAGGGATTTGACTGTTGTCCACGAATGAACGGTCTTTGATCGATTTGTGACAAACTGTTGCATACGAGTGTGATGAGTCATAGTTTTGGTTAGTCTATGCTGTGCAAAGGAGACAGGTGCCTTTAAGGACGAAGGTATTGGGGTACCTCAACTATAGATACACCATCAGAACTTATATGAACATTCCATGCCTACTATGCATCCGTCAGTTTCATATTATTTTTGCTAATTAAACTGTTTTCTTCCTCTTCCTTCTCAACCTGCTGTTTTTATTCTGGGTATCCATCTACAGTTCTTACTAGATGGTTCCTTTTCTTTGCTTTTTTAAGATCGCCTTTGCTATGACTGGGGATTTTTGAACTAATACATGAAACATGATTTCATGTACTCAATTTTGTTGCCCACGTGTCACAAAACATATAAACATGAAAACTATGGATAGGCTGCTAGCGAATCGCCAAAAATATGAAGTAAATTAAAATCGGATAATGAGAAAATGGGTACAAAGCATTCGAGTAAATAAAGTGCGTGAGGCTTGTAAAATAGATGAAGTGAGAGTGCAGTGAACAGATTAAGAGTGACGACAGAAGCAGGCAGGAGCAACATGCGAGCTCTTTTAGCTTTTAAAGCAGAGCGCCTCTCCAGCCGAGGAGAACGAGTTCATCTATCGATTTCGCATTTACTGATTCTAGAAGCTCATTCTTCAATGCATTCATTTAATTTTGAGGCAGCGGTTCTAAAACCCCTCGTTGAAACGTTCGGCTTCTTACGTGTGCGGTACTATTGGTGTTCTAATTACCTTTAACCCTTGAGATATTCAATCAAATTTCAAATAGAAATTTATTTTAGTTTGAACAAAGTTACCATGCTCAGAATGTCACTTGGATGCGGCCAATAAATCGAGAGAATCTCTGCTAACTTTTTCGCAGCATTTCTTTACTATTTCACACACGCTTCGTTTGCTACCGGAAAGCACGTGCAAAAATCATACCGAAAAAAATCCAGCACAATTCTTTAACGAATTCTTTGTCAGTGTCTAACCCATCTTACCCAAAGTTTTTCTCTGCCTGTGATGTGCAAATTAAAATTTCATAAAAATGACCGTGACTTTAAATCGCTGGAGGCTTGTGCAACGAGTTGCGCTGTAGGTGGTCATGATGAGTGTCCTGGCAGCAGTGCTCGAGAAGAATAGAATTGTTCAGCTGAATCAATTCAGAAGAAGGTTAACTTAAATGTATCGACTTTTCCGTGCTCGTCTTAAGCTGGAATTCTAAAGCACGCTTTCAATCGAGACCATGGTAACGCTCATGACCCTGTGCATGTTCTTGAATGTTCTCGAAATACAATGCAATAAATCAAATTACTTCAATTACACTAAATTGGCCGATAAGGATGTAATCTTCTGAAGATCTATAGAGTATCTCATTATTTAGATATGATACTGGGCCATGTGTGTTCACTTCGTTACCTTTCTGCTCTCCGTCCACTGGAACTTAACAATGAATGTTTTGACAAGTAATCGGTGAGGGACACATTCATTTTTCATTCCTGGGTTCAAATATCTACATTTATGTCCTTTTTCTGATCATTGTCTGCTATGGTCAAACCTGCTTTAGTCCAATTATTTTTCAGCTCGAGTCTCCAAAATACGCTGAGACCAGCTGGCAAATTTTTTTCTCACTCACTAAGCTTAATGTTTTAAAATTACAGTAAAGCAGTTCTAACAAAACGATAATGTATAACGCCCAACTCACTCTAGGCATTCTATGTTTTCTCCTCGACAAGAGTAATGTGATCTGTGTCAGCAACGTCCATCGCTTGGCTCACTCAGGTGGCATTTTTCTAAGAAAAGGGACAAAACCTGAAAGTTTTGAACTCCTCAGCTTTCGAAAATTTCGTTGAATGTAATACGTATTTACGAGGTCTGCCTTTATAATTTGCATAAATATGAATCTATCGTTCAGAGTTAATGAAGAGTTATTCCCATACAACGATTTCCTTGCACTGTAGAGGATGCAGTATTGACCCTTCCTTATTACCATGAAGGTATTCTTACAAAAAGTTCTGTGAAGCCAAGTATTCGCACTACGATAAATCCTGACATACCGAGGGCCGAGAACTCACATGACCGTTGGTGTTTATACCCATGATGCAAATAACAAAAAGTAAAATATCACCGACTGACTAATCATAGGCAGTCTGTTCATAAGGTAATATTGCTAGTGGCACAGAACCACGTGCAGTAGAATATGAAGAAAATTTCCGTATTTGAAATTGTAAAATTGCTGACTCACTTCATGGTGAAGCAACTCACAAAGCTGTCGGTTCACGGAACCCGAATTGCTGACTCTGAGCTTACCTTGCCTGGGAATTTTCTGCCACTTTCCTCTTCAGGTTAGAATGTTAGGTTGGTAGATTTTCTACCCTTTTTCTTGTATCAATTAATTTCTTGTTTCAATTCATTTCTCGTTTCCTGAAGAACTACGCAGCCCACATGCGTTTCCTCATTTGCATTGCCTCGGCTTTATTGTCTTTCTATCCTACACTCGAATGTGCGAGTACTGGAGCTCATTTCGTTGAAGCTTGATGTACTGGGGCTGAACGAAGTCCTTTTCGTTGAAGTACTGAGCTCATCTGTACACAATGTTAGTTTTAACATCACTGCAGTAAACAATCCTTCGAAGGTATTTTAGTAACTAAACGAACTCATTTTCTTAAAGAAGATTTGATAGGGAATAAGCGAATTAACCATTTAAATTTACCTAAAAGGATAGTGACGCACTTGATGAAGTTTAGTTCATTTTTCTCGGTGTTGACGCCCAACACTGCACACGCCCTTTACGAATCACACTAGAGATAGCTCATTATGATGATTGCTTGCGCGTTTCCTATTTCCCTTATAATTAACAAGTATTGTCAAGACTTAGCGCTGTGTTTCCATTAGTAATTTACTCTGAGGATCGATTGTTCAATTTCTTGACGTCCTCGAGCATAATTTGATGAATTTCTTCTAGAAAAGCTCTTGCAAACAGAGATCTGTACCGTAAACAGCTGATACAACGGCCTTGTCCAATGTCTAATTAACTGCATCTGCATTTTTTGAAACCATAGACACACACCTGTGAACTGAACTACCGATCTTATCGTTGTCAACAGAGAACAATATACACTGCTGCTGCATAGAAACTCCATACTTTTCTCGAGTATATTTAGGACTATTGAATTAAACTACTCACATTGCAGTTGAAAAATGGTGTTTTTGTATTTATCATAGTCACATGTTAAATCTTCCCGACAGTTTTTCATAATTTAAAATAAAAACCTTTGGAGTATATACACAGGATGAAGTTGAAGGGCCATGAGTTGTCTAGATATAGATTTTTCAGTGTTGTGCGCTTTCTCATTAACCAAGAAAATTTAAAAGTCCCCCATCGATAATAATGCAAATGCATTTCAGCTCATTTGAGGCAGAATAAAGTTCTCACTCACATCGTTGCAATATTTTCAAAGACACGCGAGTCAAAATCAGAATTTCATGCGGTTTTTCACTCAGTCGATTGAAAATGTTTTCGATTCTCACTTCGCGGTAGGATATCGCCTGACTTGCATTTTGAGAGCATTTCCTAGCTGAGCGTCAGTCTCCGCCGCCCAATACGATCTCGCAGGGAGCCGCCTTGAGATTTACTATCTTCTAGAGCGAAGTGTCGATTAAACCTCATCCCATCCAAAGGCTTCGTCGGACGCACTTTGATGGATTGGAGGCATAGTAAAATTTCTCCTTGCCGATAAGAAATTTCCATAATAATGGGACCCTCGAGCGAAGTTTCTTGTAGAAGCCCAACACTAAATTTATTTAATGCGTTTGCTAGGGCTTGAAAAGAGGGGGAATCTGTCTTTCATGGAGGGAGGGATGGAGGAGTAACTAAGGATCATTTGATTTTAGTGCTCAGTAGCTCCGTTGATTATTCAGATATTTTTACGTTTCCACGCTGTTGTTTAATGAAACCTAATTTTAATTTTTCCTTGGGCAACAATACATGACAAACACAGGAAGACCCAGAAGCAGATGTATGTTGTGCCTTACTTTAAAGCAAAAAGTTTATACATGTCTAATTAATATTCCTTTTTCATTTCCATTTATCAATACCCCTGTAGATTCTATTTTTCAAGTCGTACCCTCGTAACATTTTTCACACGGGCCACTTCCGCATTCATTCTGACATTATGTTCAATTGAAGAGAATTTAGAAGCTTCTCTGCGCTTTATTGTCAAGGTTCAAGAACTTCACAATGAAACAAACTGTCATTGAGTGAAAATATTAGCGAGCAGTTTTGCAGCGTGAGGTGGGCGAGTCAGTCTGGGAGACTGCAGGGAAAGATTGTTAATGCAATGTTGATAACTATCAATTATGTCAACAGCAGGCGATGATTGTTAAAGATTGCATAAGTTTTTTTTATACTATAGTACATGTAATGCTGCACGTTTGCTGCTACTCATTTGTGTTATGCGTATTGACTCGGGTATGAGATAGAACTAATGAAAGTATATTTCTACAATTTGCGTACAATGGTATTGCAACAGCATTATACTGTTTTGCAATGAATTTGCTAGCATTTGATGTTCAAACTGCTACGCAGAATGAAAAATAAACTTTTTGAAATTTATCTTCAACGCCAACAACACCTATTTTGACAGCGCAAAAAGTGGATGGGTCTCGAGAAGATATATTTCCATCACAATATGGTTTCTACGGTTGATGTAGTATTCACCAGAATCGTTCTTAAGTTGTTAAATGGAGAGAATAATTTTGTTATGTAACCCTTCGCATCTGGCATGTTTATCTTAACAACTACATTCTTTACGTTACTGTGTTATTCTTCGTCTACTTTCGATGATAAACGCAACACCTGCCTAAATCGCTCGTAACCGCTGCTGCTGTAAAAACTCGATTACTTCTGACTGATCTGAAGGACTGAAAGTTCAGAGTTACTTGCCCCTACGTGCGTGCAGCATTTTTGGCTAGCGTGTCTTTCGTCTAGCTGTTACTCTTAGCTAGTTTCTTACAGAATACCATTTCGACAGGTTTGGGTGTTCGCTCGAGCAATAAATTGGTACATTAGAAAGCTATGGTAATGCGTTGTTTGGCTAGATTTAACCACAAGTTTACGTGAGATCAACATGGTAGCATGTGCCACCTTCACCTCCTTGAACTGCGACGATATTGCTGCATTTTTGTGTAACTCGAGCAGATCAGAACGCCGCTCGAGAGTAAGCTTTATAAGCAGAGGATGTTGAATAATTTTATTTTTCGAAATTTTCATGGAAACTCAATCTTAGAAGAAAACAACACGCAAAGTACCTCAGGGTACATCGAAATCAGCGAACGCGTGTATGTATTTATTCTGTTACCCTGCTACATCTACCATTAATGATGCAACGCATGAAGGAGTGTAGGTCCATAGTTCACCATAAAAAGACCTGAATGTTATCCAGATGGCATTCGCTCAGCTTCACATCGCAACAAACGACACCGCTGTCCCACGCTGGAAGGTGTCGGGTGCTCTGGAGGAGTCGGCTGCGTCATCAGAGTGTCCGGACCCCGCGTTGCATTCTCCCGTGCTTATAGTAAAGGTCGGTGACAGTTCTATTGCATTCGGTGTAGCCTAGAGCGCAGAGTTTCGCACAAAACTTCCTATTTTTGATGAATATTGGCGTTAAGCACTCTAGAATAGGTTCTCTATGAAAAGGGTAGATTTATTCATTGGTCTTATTTTAATCAAAAATGAAAGTGCATAGAAACTCGTACTTAGTGAAACCATTCTCTTATTGAAGTAGGCCAATATGTTGCAATATATTTTTGAACGTTTTAACCTCCTGGGTCATTATCAACTCTGGAACAAGGAAAGGAAACTAGTCAGATATAAGATTTAATATATATATATTGAATCAATGAATGTGTGGGGGTAACGTATGTTGAGCAAATAAATTTTGTGTTCAAGCTTCCGCGGAATTTTTGTAGCTTCAATTTAATGCAGATAATTCTGTTGTACTAACTTTCGACGGACAGAGAGAGGCTGAAGTGAGTTTTATTACTTGAAACCTCCATAAATGCACTCGAACGAGGACATAAAGCCAACACTACGGAGCTAAACATCGGAAAACTTGAACGAGAAATTGCTACTCATGCGCTTGAAGCTGATAAAGTTTCCATGAATATTCACTGAGAAAACCTTATTTTTTCATCTGATAAGTGGCTTCTTCAGAAAGCAGAACGAAAATATGCACAAGCATTTAGCCAATGGAGAATTTTACCCCGTTACACTGCCGAATGAGGATCAAATGGTGTATCATTCTTTCGTTTCCCGACGTGTTTTACTCCTACAGAGACACAGCTTTCGCTGTCCCAACCCTGAATGATGGTTCTGCTTTAAATGAATGAACGTCATCTTCTGTAATCAATGGCAATGGTTCCCAGCTTCTATGGATGCACAGTGTTATGGAGGCGATTGATTGCGTGAAGCCTCTTATGCATTTCAATTGCCTTGCATGCCATTCTGTAGTGCGCCCTTCAATTGCTTGCGTGCCATTCTGTACAGCGCCCTTCAATAGCCTTGCGTGCCATTCTGTAGTGCTCCCTTCAATAGCCTTGCGTGCCATTCTGTAGTGCGCCCTTCAATAGCCTTGTATGCCATTCTGTAGTGCGCCCTTCAATAGCCTTGCATGCCATTCTGTAGTGCGCCCTTCAATAGCCTTGCGTGCCATTCTGTAGTGCGCCCTTCAATGGCCTTGCATGCCATTCTGTAGTGCTCCCTTCAATAGCCTTGCGTACCATTCTGTAGTGCTCCCTTCAATAGCCTTGCATGCCATTCTGTAGTGAGCCCTTCAATAGCCTTTCATGCCATTCTGTTGTGCGCCCTTCAATAGCCTTGCATGCCATTTTGTAGTGCGCCCTTCCTTGTGTGGCCGTCAATAGTTATGAAGACTATCTCTAACCGAGAGGTCTGTCTGTTTTGAGCAACAACGGTTGCTACGCTCTGCACAAAACAAGGAGAATACCAAAATGAAAACTGACTAAATTCAATCTCAAGGGGCTTGAAATGCAACTGTGCACGGCACATGTATTGTGATGGATTATTAATTTAATCATTTGCAGAATACAGGCTGTGAATATAAACGACAATTGTAAAGATCCCTGTGTGATTTTAAACCTACGTCCATATTATGTAGCACCACTTATAATTATCATTCATATTTATTTAGGGTATTTGATGTTAAAACAAGCTAGTAGAATAAAATCAACGTGCACGGGGAAAGCTCTAAATTAACGTCTTGTGTTGGTGATTGCCACAAAGTGTTTTTTCCTGATAAAATTTGAACCATAAATTCGTTATATCCTATTGGGACTGATCCTCCACGGAATTCTGTTAAAAATATCTCAGTCATAAACAGGACATGAGATTTTTCTTTAGTGCTCACTTTGCATCTTTCAGCTTCCATGCCTTATTCGCTGTCTCCTATTCGTTTTCCTTTCTGACTTCATGTTTTTGTGTGAATGTTAACATGTGTAGAAACATCTTTAGCATAGATTCCCTGTTTCATAGAGTTTATACTGAATGGTTCCATCTTTTCACGCTCGTAAGATCATCTTCGTTGTGGATAAGGTTGTCCCAAACTAAAATGATCATAGTAACCATTAATTGACCTGGAATTTCCATTCGTACACTTCCACAGGCGGCTTAAGTTCGCCCGAAGAAAATGATCACTTGATAGCAACATTTGTAGGCCGTCATAAGCTGTACTGACCACTCCGTGGTATAAATGAGTTGAGAACACCAGTTTGGCTTCAAAATTCGAGTACGTTTATTCATAGATAATAATCAAATTTGGTAAAGCTCCAAAAAAATTAGAATTCACCAAATAAGAGTCGAATAATACAAAGTAGCCTGTAAAATTGAGATAATTAAAAGCATACTTTGAAGAATCGAGTTACCTTTTTTCCATTTGCTGTATAGTGTGCATGCTGTTTCTTTGACTAATTCATAAATTTACATTCATATTCCAACAGCCGTGTTTCTCTGACTGCAGTTTTGGTTCGTAGTTCTCGCTAGGAGTGAGGCAAAATGGGCTGTGAAAAATGTTTTTCTTTTCATACCATTTCATCCCTTCCGTTGCTGTAGTTCGTATTTCTTCTCTTCCGGCATGAATTTAGGACTCACAACACAACTATGTTCTATTTCTTTTAGTTTATCCTCCCGCCTTTACTCACTCCCATTTTAGAATTCAGTAAAAACTTTAGAGAAATTTTCGGCTTTGCTTCGCTTCTTGCTCAAAAATCACGGGAAAACTGATAGCATGTATTTTTCTGGCACTCTTTCCTCACGATTCTAACAGGCGGCCTTTTAAAACATCCAGGTCGGTTTCCATTCTGTACTCGGAAATGAATGCGAGAAGCACAAATTTTTACAAGAGTTCACTGAAATTCTTCCAGGCATCAAACAGCGCGTGCCGCGTGCTTGTGAATTGCACGTGCCGCAAAGATGAAGTCTTCATCATTTTAACGGATGGCGGAACTGGACCAGACACATGTGATGATCAGCCTCTCCTGTACGCTGGCATGTCACTCAACAGAGGTAAGGAAATGCGAGATCAATAGTATTCAACTCGGTTGAGTGAATGATCGGCTCGAAGGATGCTTTAATTTTCTGACTGACGAATAGTTTCAAATTTATCGAGTCAAGTCCTCAAAAAATCAAACTACTAATTGATGGATACGTGGAAGGGAAATTGTTCTCACGATATATTCCTTTCAGAATTTGAGTAATTTTTTCTTATTTTCCGCGCAATGTGGTACAGGCGTGTTTTACGTTTGTTGACAATGTTTGTCTGCTGAGGTCGTCTCGAGCGCATCCAGACGTGACGAGGCATCTCGGCCGGTCTCCGACCAGCAAAAATTGCTAACCTTCCATTCTCAATCTCATAGTAACTGAGTCTGATAAAATATCGGTTGTTTTCCTGTCCTATTTACTTATCGCCAATGGAGTAACTGATAAACTGCACACATTACGCCATAACTCGCACAAGATGCTACTGCTTGGATTTCTGTAATTAGACGTAGCGGTTTAGAGCCTTTATATTACCGAATCAACTAACAGAACCTCACTTGTGGTAAATGCATAATTAATTTGAAGAACTATGTAATATTTTACTGCAGTACTTCTACAACACGGCATACTTAACGTCTACGTCTTGTCAAAATCTTACATCATTCCATTTATTTCTAACATGCCCTAATAAAGCGAAGAACCAAATACCCTTTTATCACTCTTGTTCAGAACAACATGGTTACAAATTTCAGCGTAGCCTGTAGCAAGTTCTCTACGCAGGTGACGGCACACGGTTACAGCCAAAGTCGCCTGTCAACCTGGGGGCCACAATCCAGCTGAGGGTGGAGGCGGAGGCTGCCCTGGGGGGCTCCTCCCTCGCGACGAAGCTGAAGCTGCGGCGGGGGCAGCGCACGCAGGACGCCGGGCTCGACCTACACCTACACAAGTGCTGGGTCGGGGGGCCGGGACACGAGAGGGCGCTGCTCGTGCAGGTTGTGCCTCTTTGCGGGTTGTTTAATGGCAGCTCTGTGTAGGACTTGTTTAGTGAATTGGGATATGGATTTCTTTTTTAATTACGAGCGTTGCTCGTTTGTCGAATTCTGATGATTTCTTGCTTGACGAATTGAGAATATTCCTTGGCGGATTGTGAATGTTGCTCGTTTGGCAAATTGTAAATACTGCTCGTTTGGCGAATTGCGAATACTGCTCGTTTGTAAATTCACTATAAAATTTAAAAAGTTATTGCTTGTTAGGTTGGTCCGTCTCTCTGTCACGCTTTTATGGATGCCTAATGATCGTATCTCTGATAAAGTTTCACCAGTGTACAAGTACAAGAATATTTTATTTGCATGTACTATTATTAGGAGAGACATATTTGTTTGACATCCACAGATGCAAGATTTATTAAAGGGAAACATTGATTTCCGTCATGGATGTTGGATTCCCGTCATTTTTTGACGCGCCACATACACCAGCATAATGCATATTGCTCGCTTGATGAAATAATATTATTGTTCAAGTAATCAGTTACGGGCAAAGTTTAGTAAGTGAGATATTGAGACAGTTCACTTAATGAGATATTGATGCAGTTCACTTGATGAGATACTGAAACAGTTCACTTAATGAGAGACTGAAACAGTTCACTTAATGAGATACTGAGACAGTTCACTTAATGAGATGCTGAGACAGTTCACTTAATGAGATGCTGAGACAGTTCACTTAATGAGATACTGAGACAGTTCACTTAATGAGATACTGAGACAGTTCACTTAATGAGATACTGAGACAGTTCACTTAATGAGATACTGAGACAGTTC
>JACJUY010001028.1:0-10893 GCA_014220935.1 Platorchestia sp. MABIK | reverse complement strand
ACTTAATGAGAGACTGAGACAGTTCACTTAATGAGATATTACTCACTCGCTCAAAGAAGACCCGATCTGGACATGCTAGTTTTTATATTTTTACACAATGAGTATGTGAAAAATTGATAGAAAAATGAAGACAATCAGAAGCTGCTGTACTCAGCACTACTCACTGCAGGGTGAATGTAACTCTATTGATACCGCACGCCATGCAGTGCACATTGTGCGCACTGATCCAGGAAGCAGAGTCCAATGCCGCAGGATTTCAACCCCGCCCACCCCTCTCCCTCCACCTCCGAGCAGCTACAGCATTGTTAGGTTAGGGTAATTTAGGTTAGGTAAGTTAACTTAAGTTAGGTGAAGTAGGTGAGGTTAGGTTAGGTTGGGTTAGGATAGGCCAAGTTCAGTTAGTTTACGATTAAGTTAAAAAAGTTAGAGAATCCCTGTTTTTGAGTGCCGAGATGGAGGGTCGAATGGCCAAACACCAGCGGTCGTTGTCCTAACTTTTTACATTGATTTAATGCAGGTTAACTTTGGTATTCCGCTATAGTATCTACTTACTAAGTACTTTTAGTGGTTATAATGCAGTGAATAATGATAACTGTAGAGCGAACAGATAGGTTAATAAACCTCAGTAGTACTACATAGTTAAAAAATTTGCGCGAATGGCAACTTCATGTAGCAACTCGGAGGTGGAGGGAGAGGGGTGTCCGGGTCGAAATCCTGCGGCATTGGACCCAGTGCGGCCGGGTCGAAATCCTGCGGCATTGGACCCAGTGCATCCAGGAAGATTTGGTGAGCAAATTCACTGCATCAGGATATAAAATTGAATCTAATCAGAATTTTGCGATTGCGTTTAATTATGAAAATCTTCTATTTTTGCTTGAAATATTTCTTGCCTAGTCAACAGCCACGTGCATGATGGCTCAAACAAGTATGGATGTATCCCACAAAAATTACCCATCCTCTTCACCCTCATACTTCTGCATGATGAACGCAACGAAGACACAGAAGACGCGTGCCATCATTCTTCGCCATGATTATTTAATCCGCATCTTTTCTTCCTTGCCACCTGACGCTCATGCCTAGCACGGCTGGCCTGGTGTAGCATCTCGCGTACTCTTGTTGTCCACTCATAGATGTCTTAATTAGTAATAAAAATGTGCTAAATTTTATTTACCGATGCTCAAAATATGAATTTAAAATTTGCTTCTCCATGGTGTTTGTTCTAAAAATGAAAAAATCGGAGCATAATTAAGAAAATATCTGAAACAATAGGGCATTTTAAGTTACGCTGTATTTTGATTCTTACCTTTTCGGGAAGAATGAGGTTTGGGAGGGTTTTGTACGTTCGTACCTCTTGTAAATACGGTAATTTGTTGCTTAACACACTTATATAGACACTGTTAGCAATGATACTTCTATTCGTGAGTTGAAAATCTTTCTGGTTTCGGAATTTTACCTTCATGTTCACTATTAAAAATCACTTCGTTCCTGTGGCTCTGAATGCAGAGACAACACTTTGCGTGAAATAAAATAGATTCATAGCATTGCCCTTTTTAACTTTAAATCGTGTTAGCAAAATTTGATTTGTTTGTGTTTTTTGGAGAAAGTTTGTTGTTACTAACGGAAGAAATTTTAAACATGTGACCTCATTTTAATTGCAGGATGGTTGCAGCATGGTGGAAATTTTGCAGAATTTTGCTGAAAAGACTGAACTCGCATTCAAATTACTCCAAATGAACAACTCATTCACACCTAACGCAGGAATTTATAAACCTAAAAAACAGTCAGGGCAAGAAAACTTCATAGAAAATGGTACTCTGAAAGAAAATGAGTCTTTGAAGACTCGTTTAAAAAGCCATTCTGTGACGAGCCGAGTTGTTCAATCCTCTTCCCTCGTCGTTTTCATAATGGATATGTCAGACAAAACTATTGACATCACATGTCAAGTAAAGGTAAGGCATTTGTGTGGCTCACCTAACATAATTAGTTGGATAATTTTTCATTCGTGAACTCTAGACTTTAAGGACTACGGCCATCTGTCATCTACAGTTCAAGAATCAACAGCTAATGAGATTTGAGCTTAGAAGTCTCAACTGGGGGAGATGGAATGTTTGTGCTGCACTTTCATTCAATGCTTTATACATTAATGCTTTTCATTTTCCACCGTAGTTACCGACAATAAGCATTTCGGGAAGCAAAGGATTAGATGAGCAAGATTTGTCTATTCTATGTTTTGGGGACTGGCGCTCCGTATGGAATTCTTTTATGTTACCTCAGCAAAGAAAAGCCTTCGAGGATTCTGTCTTTCGTGCCATTCATCTTCTTGTTTTTGTTTTCTTTGCCAATTTTTCTTTTTTCCTTTCTTCGTTCCTAACTCACTGTTTCTATGTGCAGGGTGGGAGTACATTTAGAGCATAGATTCCTCATTTGCTACAGTCTATTCTGAATGGTCTTTTCAGTTAGCTCTTTTGAGATAACGTTTGGGGTGGGGTTCTTAAAAATGTATAATAACAATTACTAAAAATGTCTCTGACAATAAGACCGTAATGCGGTGAAATTGGTTACCTTCAAAATTGAGGTAGTAACTTGAAGTAATATTCACTTAATTTTTTGCCAATTCACTAAAGACTAAACCTATGCATGGCTTTTTTTGAGTTCGAACTATATAAAATATGAAGCCTTAAATTCTTTCTATTCCATAGTAACTAAATTTCCTGAAAATAGCATAGATAGTTTTTCGAAAACGTCATATTTTGACGAGAAAATTTGTGGAAAAACTCGGTATGATTCTTACATATTTCATTCCTTGTTGAATTTGCTCCCAAATTTGTTTTCTGATGTTCACTGGAGAGTGGCGGTTCCGTTTCTATTCTGATGTTGGTGACAACAAGATGCCTGTTCGTCTAGTAATGATGGCTGTAATAGCATATACTGTAGAGTTAAAATTGTGACGGGCAAGGGATTTGAACTTAATAATTTAAGCACTCAGTCACAATTTGAGTTCTTTGATTCAGATATGCATGTCAGAAGTAATGAACTTCAATGTAAACTAATTAGTTACAATTTGTGCTATTTGATTCTCGATTTGAGTTATTTGAATCTCGATTTACTTGAATCTCGATTGGACTCATTTAAATCTCGATTTGAGTTACTTGAATCTCAATTTGACTCATTTAAATCTCGATTTACTTGAATCTCGATTTGACTCATTTAAATCTCGATTTGAGTTACTTGAATCTCAATTTGACTCATTTAAATCTCGATTTACTTGAATCTCGATTTAAGTTACTTGATTTTCAATTGGTGTTTGATTCAGCTTTGCGTGGATGAGTGTCTGGAGTCTCCGACGTGTGTCGACAGTTCAGTTAACGTAGACAGGGGCCAGCGAGTGCGACTACCTCCAGTCTACAGCGTGGTCCGCACCCTCACTGTCAGCATGACGCCTAACATCAGTAAGACAATCACTTTTCCATGCCTTTTTGATGTAAATAAGATATCTTGCCCACATTTGTTGGGAGTACCTTCCTTTTAGAATTGTTGCCCTTTGTAACTCGTAGAAATACTTTCATTGACTCCATGAGCCCGCGAGCATTCTATTGGTGCATGCATGGTGATAGCCATGTAGTTTTGATTATAGTTCAACAAAGTCTGACGAATAACCTTGAGTTCATTGAGTATCCTTATTTCCTCAGATGGGTCAGGAACCTCCTCTTCACAAGAACAAGTTCGGAAAGCTAGGTCTATCTCCAGTTTTGAAGTCGATGCTCCCGCAAGCGAAGATGTCGAAACCCTTGCCAATGGGAAAACCCCTTTAATCGCCCGCAACTCGGCAGCAGTTCAGGAAGCTCAAAGTGGTAGTTTTGTGGTGCGGCAAGCGGAGGGCGAAGGTGCATCTGGGTCGAACGTGTCGAAGGGGATGCCTTGGATTAGTTATTCTGACCCCAATCTAGTAGATCCTCATGCCGAGTCAGGGAACTGTGTCCCATGGTGGCTGTATTTCGTTTCATTGGCGGTGCTGACGATTACATACATAATTGCCCTCGTTGCCTGCGTGTGCTACCTGTCAAACGAGCCTGCAAAACAGGGAACGCAGAGGGAAGAAGCCCTGCACACTCCCTCTCGGCCTTACTACGTCGATCAATGTTCTGCTAGGAAACGCTCACCTCCTTCCTTAATGGAACGAAATATGTATTAATTATTCCATTGTAGTACGTCTTTTAAGCGTGCAAAGATGGACATCATGTTGTTGCAGCGATTATTTGAAGTCTATATCAAGTATACGCTGATTATGCCAATGCCTAACTTCAAAAATTTCGTTTAAAATTAAGCATTCAGCCGCTATGAGGTAAAACCGCTCCCCTATGTTTACCGCGTGCGGTCTCGGTTCAGACGCCAGTGCTAATGTAGCGCGAATTGGTTCAATTTCGATCTGAATTTTCTGCGTTTGTTATTCTTTCTTGCGTTGAATAAGTCTTTATAAAAATTAAAAAACCCGTCTGACTTATGAATCCTTCTCTGCGAGTTCAGTGTCATGAAGAAGGCAATTTTTTATTATTTGAAATAAATGTGATCAGTTATGAAATGCGAACAACCCAAATTCATAGATTTTGAATGTTTTTATACTGATTTTAGCTTTAGGTATCTTATCAAAATAACTTACTAAAAGAAACCCGCTGAAATTTTTAGTAAGGCATTTCTTACGTAGAATTTTGGCATAGGTTTGCTACGTCGTGGCGTGCACTCTGTATGAGAATGGCTTTGGAACTCTCCGTGTAATAATTTCAGAGCTCTTAGGCCATACGCAAGAGAACTTGGCCATTAAATGTTTGCATTCATTTGGGCTAAGCCTTCTTATGAACATAGAATTTTTATTCATCTTTCATGAAAAAGAATTTTGTTGCAGCATTGCGAGTCGTAACCTTGATCCCTCAGTGTAGGTCGTAACCAAGCAGGATGGTCGTACCTATAGAATGCGTCAGAAAACTAATTCACGAGTCCACTGAAAGTTTTACTTGCTTCGAACAGGAGATGCAGCTATAGATGTTGTATGAAAAGCGATCAGATTGGTAATAAAATGAATAAACAGCCCACGCAAGGACTCGATAAAGCATTGCGTTGTGTCATTTTATTCGTATTCTCGGATCGGAAATCGCATATTTATTGCATTCCACTTCGTTTGATTTGAATTGCATTGACTTCAGTTCAATCCGGGAGTTCCTGGCGCATCAGTGTAGTTTTTTGGGGGGGAGAGGAGCATATTAGCTTTACTTTCCCAAGGTCATTTCATGAGTTCGGTTTTTTTTAGCAAAAACAAAAATTCGTTCTTTTAAACGTTCGCGTGAAATTTCGTTTTATGCACCGTTCAAGCTTCTTCTGACTAGGTTCCTAATTAAATTTAAACCTGCTCTTAAGAAGCCTCGTTAGCGATATAGATGAGCCGTATTAACATTCCTGCATGAGAATCGTAGCCTTGGGCATATTCACTGGCTCGAGCAACTGCCATTGAACGCTCGAATCGCTGTCTGAAGCGTTAGTCAACAAATATTGGTTGCTAATTGAGTCGCTTTTTTTTGCAGGAAATATAAATATCTGCGATTGTACAATTGGCCCGCGCCACGACGTAGCAAACCGGAATTCTGTTTACACTTAAAACCGAAATGTGCGCCAGTGCCGCAAAAAAGTTATAGTTTAAAGGGGCCAGAAGTTAACAATTGACTTTTAATATTTATTTAATACTGTTAAAGTTTGGAGATGCCGGTGGGAACTAAATGTCTTGAAATGTTTCTCATTTGTTTCCATAATGCTGTGTATCCGATGTAGAGTCGTGTCATTACGAAGTGAATTTTTATCACGTGATGCCTTCTCAAATGCCCACTCGCGTCTCTGCTTCAACCGTAGTACCTGCAACAAGAAATGCGGTTAGAAAACTTTTAAGGCGTTTCACTTAGCAGACGTAGGAGTTTGGTGGACTGCATAACGCAACGAAGTTTCGCTAAGCAGAGCATTCAATGTGAAGTACTTTTCACTTCCTCGTCTTGAATATAAAATAAAATGTTTGTACAGAAATGCCAGTAATTTACGATTGCCGTGATTTCCGAAGAACTTACACAAATTTGTAAAAAAATTGAAAATAAGCCATTCGCTGTAAATTCGTACAGAAAACCCAGTTGAGACTGTATGGCTTTTTCCCTTAATTTAAAATATTAAATGGTCGATAAAATACAAGGAACTTCAAAAGTTTATTTTGAGCTACAGAGTATCGAAAATCAGTGGTCGTGGTCCAATGTTGCTCTTCGATGATATTTGCATTGTACTTTTAATTTCGGTGCTTCCAAATCTCTCGTTTTGATACTTCGTCGAAACTTGTGCTGGCACCAAATGGGCAGACTTCTAAAATTCAAGCGAGATACGCTCGCATGTGTTGTGTGGCTCCAAATGCGGGCCATCGTCAATCCGTAAGAATGAGAAACTCGTGATGCTAGCGTGATTCATTGCATTGATACGCCGAATATGATGCATCTATGAAACCTATTTCCTTCTCATGTTTACATTTGAGTAAAATAATTCCTTGGCTTTTTCATTGAGATCTAATTTTTATTCTGAAGTTTCATGCAATGTGAGAGACTCTTTGCACATATTGTAAGTCAAACAAGGGGGCCAGTTTAAAAATTGCCGCTGGCATCAAGGCAGATTCGCGCAGGAAAATCACTTCAGGGCAGCTACGTTCGCGTCAGTATAGGTCACCGCAGCACCTAAGCACCTGCAACCAGCGCAAAACTGTCCCGTTTTAGGCAGGAAATTGCTGCAAAAAGCAACTACCGCAGTCAATCGAACATTTTTGCGCAGCCACTTCGCCACGCCGTTGCTGCCAGCCACGTGAATAGTTGGCAGCCTACCATGATCACGGAAGTGATTTTTGATAAGGTAGTAGTGAAAAAAATGCATTATAGTTAAATATAAGCTAGCACTTACCCATATCCACCATGTCCGTGGTGGTGGTGATGATGACCGTGACCATAGCCGCCTCCGCCGAAGGAGATGCCGAGAGGTCTGTGCCCGTACCCGCCGTACCCACCAAAGCCCCCGTAGCCCCCGCCAAAACCCCCGCCGTAACCGCCACCGTATCGGTGGGGTTCTGCGGCGGGGTGGGGGAGTGGGTACGGGACGGGTGAGGCAGCAGTCAGGGCTGTCAACCCCAGCAGGAACATTACGCTCCACTGCGGGGTATAAAACGAGTAAATGGACAACCTTAATTATAGTATTTTATCTGAAAATCCCAAGTCGAGGCTTTAAAGATGTTTCGGGAAATGTTTCGTCTTCTCTCCCCTTGAAATATTGGTGGGAAAAGTTTAATTGACTGAACGTTATGAGAAATAAATTTTTGTTTCGAAATAAAAGATGGTAAGTGGTACAAAAAATATTGGCTCGGCAAAGACTTACGATTAGGTTCAGTGAAAAAAATAAAAAATTTAGGCACCGTCTGACGTCTAAAACCCCGTTAACATCACAGAAATCTGTGTACCATGCAGTAAAATTATGAAGTAAAACTGTGTGCTTTTTTTTACATTGCTTGCAGTTTTAATTTTTTATCCGTAAAGAAACGAACTTTGACGTGTATGAGGCCAAAAAGCGTGTTTTAAATTGAATGGCAAATCGTTATGATTATGAAACTCAAGGGTTATCATCATATGAGAGTTGAGAGCATCTCGAGAATTTCAAAAATAACATTTGGCTCGACGAGTGATGAGGTATTAAGAACCCATGCAAATTCCTTCCGAAGGCTCACAAATGAAGTAAGCTAGATCCGGACATTATGTAATGACCTTTATTGATTCACCTATTTCAGAGAACTGCAGCGCTTATTCATACACCACAGTGCTTTCTGTCACCATCACGCAATAAATTTAGATATTACAGTGGAGTGTAGCGCACAGTCTCCCTTTTTTAGTCTCATATTAAAACTCGGTCACGCAGAACAGCGATCATAAGTTGATATAAATTCATACGATTTTCCAATAACGAGTCAAGTTTACTTCGACCATTATTTTATCTTTATGGTGAGTTTATTTCAGGGATGATTTCGCATTGTTCGTCAGTTTACTTCAGTCGTTTTTTTACTTTTTCATGTTTTTACCTCAATCATAATTTCGCATTTTTGTGATATCAGAACAACTCAGTTGAAGAGAGGGAGTCACACACACGCAGTTAAGCCCGTCATGTTCTCAAAATGTCATTAACAAGAACGTGATGGCCGGCAGTTCAGCACGACGAACCGAAAGGCCTAGAAAAAGTGGTTGGGTAGCATGAGATTCCACGTCTTCTGGGAAGAGTGCAGAGTTATTTTGTTTTAGAAAGACACGAGTTATTTCAAGTGGATTCAAATTGATAGTAACCTAAACAGTGAGTCGAGATATTACACTAATAGTTAATTAATCAGTATTTAATTACCTACATGACCCAATAAAAACACATTTTAATTTTATCATGCAAAATAGGCGAGCTTGTCTCAAAACAACACAAATTTTGTTGTATAATAGTGGAATACTCAATTTTGGTTGAATTTAACAAGTTTTTTTAATTATCCTTGTAAACAACTAAACGTTTCACTTTGAAATGGAATTTACATGTGTGAGTTTCGTTTGAAGCAGAGTACTTGTACATGTACGATCATGAAACTTCAGTAAGCAAGACGCACTTATGTCGATCGAATTGAACTAACAATAATCAGATGCGTACCTACTTTTCTATAATGTATTTTGAGACGAGGGTCCCCTCAGGGAGAGACAAGCATTGTATCTATGATAATTAGACGTCAGAAGGGAAATTGTGTGAGGACTCGAGCTGAGAGTTAAGTAGGATTTTTGCTGAAATAAAAATTTATTTATTATGTTAAGGACCACCTTTTTTCAGTTCACTGCTGTCCTGCATTTCAGCACCTACTACTTTCTTCTTCAACTTTCATCTTGTTTTCTAAACTTCTTTCTCAACGTACTGTTTTTATGCTCCTGCTTTGATTCGGCATACCCTTAACTCCATACTAAATGGGGCCTTCCTCCTTCCTCTCTTCGATACGCTTTTTTTTGTAGCGGTTAGGGAGGCTTAACTTAACCTATAATCTATCTTTGAGACGAGGGAAGCTTGTTTATTGAAATTTAGAAACAAACTATGCAACTTATTCTTTTAAGCTCAATTGTGTTATTATAAAATCTAATACCCGAGAGTTGAAATCCTGATTTCAGGATCTTTAAGCATGGTAAGGCGGATTAATATAGAGAACAAAAAACCCTCCCATCGGGAGCGGACACGGACCGTTAGTCTGGGCACCATAGCTGGGACGATGCGGGAAAGCCGGAGGAACGACTAGAGAGTCAAGCTGTGCACGACACGGGCAATGCAACAAGTCTTTGTGCCAAACATCGCTTCGAGCTCATCCTTATATATGGCTTCGATGGCTGGCTCGTAAAAAAACATCCGGTGAGCGAAAATAAGCAGGTTGCGACTCAACTGCATGCATCCCTCCGGGCGCTTCAAACCGCTAGTCTCAAATGCAGTCATGCCACTCGCACGCCGAGTTGTGTGCAAACTCGACTTCGTGAAAGCTTTCCCGCTGGAAGTAGCTGTAATATTCATTGGTTGTCGACTCAAGTGTGAAACATTACATTTATGTTTTGAGATTTCCAAATACATTGTTATATATAGTTATGATTTTTCTCCTTTTTTTTGCATCGTCCGAAAACCGAGAGGTCGTGATGGGTGTGTGGAACATGTGCAATGCCTCGTGGAGCAGGTTTTAGGAGGTGATCTTCAGACCGTAGGTGGGGGAAGAATGTATGTGGATGGTGGGAAGATGGTCCGTGGAGAAGATGGTACATGGAAAATGTTGTGCATATGGAAAGTAGTGCTTGGAGAAGACGGTGGATAAAAAAGATAGTGCACGGAGAGAGTGTGCATAGAGATGATGGTTCATGGGAAAGAGAGTGCATGGAGAAGATAGTACATGGAGAACATGGTGCATGTGGAACGTAGTTCAAGGCAAATTTCTGTAACACATGCCAGAAGCAGTGGTGCTAAAAACAGTGACTGGAAATTCATGGTCATACCTTATGTCACATACTTATCGAAAAAAAACGGGATGTCAGTCTGTTGTCACAAGATCTACAGTCTCTGGACATAGATATTTACATAGCTTTTTTTTGACGTTATGCAAGAATTTTGAGCTTTGATTTTGAGTTTAGAGCACAGGTAATTCAAAAAAATCCATTCACTAGAATATATGAATAGAACAAAGCAAAGCTTATTGACTACCAAGAATTTACTAAGCACAGAAATTTATGGGTCAGAAATATTTGGCAAATTTATATCTTGTTAGATTCATTGTTTTTTAAGACATATTTTGAGTCTCCTAAATACAAAATTAGAAAGCTTCCTGAAGCTTTCAGAAAATCACATGCAATGTGAACAAACTACGAATGGCACAATCATTACCTCTTCAGAATTTGTTGAGATGGATGCTCAGTGAGTAGAATGCTAAAAGTAAATGAATAAATACCTGCAACTACTGGAAAGCTAACATTTGAAGTCTTTAACGGAATTTTATCTCATAGAAAATTGCTGGACATTTTGCTCAAGAGTTGGTGTAACAGTTCGGAAGAATAGAAAGATTGGGGCGATCTCCAATCTCCCTAATTGATCTCCAATCTGCTCTAATTGGGGGTAATCTCCAGTCACCGTTCGCTTGGTCGCGATATACTGCGTAAGGTGATAATGGGGCATGACTGTGAGGCATTGACGGTGAGGCATTGACTGTGTTGAGGCATTGACTGTGTTGCATTGACTGTGTTGAGGCATTGACTGTGAGGCATTGACTGTGTTGCATTGACTGTGTTGAGGCATTGA
>JACJUY010001027.1:133058-166570 GCA_014220935.1 Platorchestia sp. MABIK | reverse complement strand
TTGCCATGATTATCATAGCATGGAAAAACTTCTTCCTATCCTTCAAAATGAGTGGATGCATTCTTTACTGAATCCAAACAGTCTGAGTAACTTTGTTTTTCGTTCATTTTTTTCAACTTTTCTTCGAATTGCGTTAAATTTAAACGCACGGCTTTACGATTGAAAATGTGAATTTATTCGGAAAAAATTCTGTCCCACGATATTTTTATGAATATCAATTAAATTGATGTTGTACAAATACATTGAACTATATTGCATTTAACCGCAGTCATTCGAAAATTTACAACCAAAAATAAGCTTGGATGGCAACATCTCTTCTCTGTCTACCAGCAGTACTGCACTCTGCTGCCGAACACGGCAAATTCACTGCTGCTTCTCTGGAAATACGCTCGGTATTTCTGAGCGGAAAAACGAATTATTTATTAGAAAAAATGCCGGGGGCGCCCGTGAAAAATTTGGAGTGGAATTCCACGCACCTGCGAATTCGCTGGCTCTGCTTCATTCGATTCAAGAACTTCATACAAAGTAACGTGAGACTTTGTGAAAGAATAGGGTAATGCAAACCATTTCGAAAAGCGTTAAGTGAACGTGATACTTTCAACGACTCATTTGCACCGGAAAATATGTTTTGTTATATTATAATGTGGAAATTTAACTGCCGCATTTGACCGAATAATGGTTAACAATGGCAAGAAACATGTGATTAGAATTCAAAATAAAAGAAGGACGGAGACAGATGCAGTAGCGAAAACACTCGTTGGTGAGGTGAACGCTTATAAAGTCAGCCTTCCACAAGGGAAAGAGCAGGGTAAATCAAGAAAGAAAGATGAAGCCTGTTCTCTCACAAAACAAAATGGATAACAATTACCTTCAAGCAGCTAGAATGATTCTGGGGCGAGTGGTCCCAGGCTTCTGATTTAAAATTCTTATTTGCCCATAAACATTGATGGCATATATAGGCACCGACATTATGACTACTGAGTGAAGCTCTAGCATCCTACATATTCTTTAAAAGTGCTTAAAATTCTCAAGATTCACCAAATTGCCTCAATAAAGTCGCATGGTTCAGGAAATTCATAAGAAAGGATTGTACCTCTTATAGCTCGAATTACAGCTTTCATTCTTCCTGGTATTAGTCCTACAAGATTCTGGATTCTCTGCAGGTCTATGTATTTTTGCACATTTTTGAAATGACATGTATCCCAAAGTAGTCGGTGTTGAAGAAAAAGGCGATAAATTATCTAGGTTCCTCTCAAGCTTATCCCATAAATTTTCAGTGTGGTTGACCGAAAGAGAATGGGGTGACCAGCAAAAGCTCTCAAAAATTCCCACCTTTGNCTTCCATATGAGGGAGAATCGGTACTCGTCAGATCACATAACATGATACCAATCCTCAACAGTCCAATGTCGGTGTTTTCCGCCAAATAAGAAAGGATTCTTCCGATTTTCTACTGACACTAGTTGTTTTCTGATGGGTTTACGTTTGTTTCTTTTAACTCTCGATGCACAGTCCGTTGAGATATTGTTTTTGAGCCTTCCCACAACTTGCTGGTTACCATTTCCGTTCATGACCACCAATTTTTCTTCACCATTCTCTTCAAAGAGCGTCTGTCTCTGTCTCCTCAATTTGCGCGAGATGAACCTGTTTCGCTTGTTTCCAGTTTGCTTTCTTGTTTCCAGAGTGATATTGTGCTCTGTATCGTTCAAATATTTATACTGCTTAACGTGCTGATATTCCGAGTTCAGTTTCCATTTTGGTGAAACCCAACGATGCTTTCATTATCAAATACCTACAGTTCCTTTCATAGGAATTTAAGGAAAAGTGCAGCTCATGATTTTTATAGCCACTTAGGGTACATTTATGCTCCATGTGCCCGCACCTAAAAGAGATGGAGAGAGAGGCTTAAAGAAATGTAACGATCTAAGTTTTTGTTTACTGCGTGAAGTATTCAATAGGTTAACATTATTATTCAGAACTCCTGTTCCCGGAACACACACGATGTTTCAATTACAGAGTGTTAATCAAGTTTAAAATAGAAACTAGCGCCAAGTCAAAATAGAATATTTTCAAGTTTGAACAATTCTGTTTATGAACTGTGTATGCAAATGTCTCATTTTGTAACATTTTATACAATTTACTTCAAATGACTCTATTCTTTTATTCAAGAATGACAGCGTAGCTTACAATATCGCATCTTTGTGCTCTCTGAGGTGAAGCAAAGTAGTTCTTCTAATTTTATAATTACCTATTAGGAGACTATGTCAATGGCTATGGTCTAATAAGAACAAAATCTTGTGTTTATCATGCAATGATAAATTTATTTGTTTTCAGCTCAAGAGGATATTACTATGGGTATATTGTCAATTTCTTACGGAGTTAGTTTTACAGATATTTTGTAAGGAAATGCCAATTATACAATTAATTGAACGAACAAAAGATTTCATGATTTGTCGTACATCAATGTAACATATTTAAAAAAATAATGAATGTAAAAGTAGTTGTCAATGATTCCGAAAATAATCATTCCGCATTACTGACACAAGAATTTTACTTCTTTCTACGTTTGACACGCGACCTCCTAGTCTCTGTTCCCATTATAATTAATCTCTTGTTGGTGTCGTCTGACCCAGGTAACTGTGACGCTCCCACTGCACTGCTCATTTCTTGTTGCAGATTGTGAAACACGATTTAGTTCCCTTTTAGTTAACAGTGTCCAATTAGTCTGTTTTTTGTAGGCGACACCTACAAAGTGGTCGACACCTCAAGGAGCCTGGTCGGTAGCTGATGCCTGATCGCTGTTTGTCCGTACCACTTGCTTCCTTTTCGGGTTTCGTTTGTACAACCCAATAGAGTGCACAATCTTTTAATTCTATTTGTTCTGGGGACGGGTGCAAAATTTAATGGATGTGACTTAAATGAAAGAAACTTGGTGTACTTCATTTTTTATCTGTGAACATGGTAAATTTCTGTTTGCAATAATGAAGTCTGAAGTGTAATGCGTGTAAAATCCCTCTGTAGGTCGTGGGCAATAGACGTTAATTGTCTAATTAGATACGACCAGCTCAGATCCGTTAAAAATACGGAGAGACGACAAAACTGGTTCACACCAGTACGATAGCGACATCTGTCGTAAGATACGTGTGTCAAGAGACAAAGCGTGCGTGTCTCTTCCTTCAGTGTCGTACGATATAGGCTGAGTGATTGATTGATTTTAAGAAAGTTTTAGCCTCCCTTTACTACGACAACGATGTTCAACGAGAGGAAGGATGAAGGCACTATTTAGTTTGGAGTTTGAGAACGCGGAATCTATGCACAAGGTGCATCGAAACAGTAAGCTAAGAAAGAAGTTCATGAAACAAGAAAAATATTGAAGAAGAAAGTAGTAGGTGCTGAAAAACAGGACAGCAGTGAAGCGAAAAAAGATGGTCCATAACAAAAAAACTGTTCTATTCCAACAAAAAGATGGCCTACCTAACTCTCAGCTCGGGCCTTGCATTTTTCCCCTGGGATAAATTATTGTATCCCCATAGATACAATAATTGTATCCCCTGAGGGGACGATATTGGCTATAGGATTTCTTCAGCACTCGATGAAGGACTCATGATTACTGCATAAATTTCTCCTGCTACACTTTGTTACTGGCTCATGTCTTATCGCTTCAATATGAACCTAACTTTTCTTAAAGGGTAATTATCGTGTATCGGATGTTTCGGAGATAAATGTCTTATCACTCTGGTGTGAACTCTGCCTAAGGGGTGGCTGGAACTGTAGCGGAGGCTTAAGACATGCAGAAAATGTAATTACGTAAGCCCTTGTATTGAACAAGCGACCTAAACCCCAACAGAAGGGTTATAAAGAGGTTTCAGATAAAGCTATCTACGTTTGAGTATGGCCAGTTGCAAGATGTCACAGTAGGAGTGTGTTCAAGTTTCAGGAGTTTTAGTGAAGAACACATTTGCTTGTTCACAGGCCTTCTTAATACACACGCGATTGAAATTGCATTGAAAACGCATAAGGTCCAATTATAAAGTATGCAGTTGTTATCCTACACTTGGCATGCAGCTTATTTCCTTCTCACGACTCAAGTTTTTGAGTTTGTTGGTCACAGAAGAAGCAGTAATCAGCATGAAGATTGATTACTTCTGTACATACTGTATATTAACAAACTATTGCAGTCATTGTCGTTCATACTAAATATTCACTTCTAAATTTTTCCATGGTGCATAAACCAATAAAGAAGCGTGAAATTTGCACCGTTGAGGCGCTCTCGTTGTCTGAGAAAAATAGTTGATCTGCTTAAAGCTTGATGCAGTGAACGTAAGGCTTCGTTAGGTATAACAAAGAAAAGTAGTAAAAGCCAAAGTTTCGTCATAATTGACAAGCGCATTGTTTGAAAATATAGCACACGTCGTACACAAAAAATAAGCGACTGTCATTTGAAATAGAATTTGTGACTGGATGACAGAAACTCATCTCAAGTTTTAAGGGTAAACCCAGCTGTGTTTTTGCTGTTCCAGTGAAAAGAATCATAATCAATTCATCGTAAATAATCTTTGGCAGACAATTTTATCAAACTCAAATTTATTTCTGTTGTTGTATGCCCTATTGTTCCTTAAAAAATAGTAAAAATCATTTTTTTTGGATTACTTCATTTCTTAAACTTTGCGTGGATTTCCTAACGTTAAGTTTCCAATTGAAATTTGAGTACTCCTGATCTATAAAAGGTTAGTTTGCAAACGTGTGGAATATGATAATTGTTATAGTTTCATTGATGTCCAAATTTAACACTTTGAGCACGACGTAACAACCGTCCAGCACTCACAAACTCAATTTTCGTAATTGAAAACTAAATGAAGGCACGATCTTTTTAATGTTCATTATTTTCAAAATAATAATAATCATTAGTCTCTAAAATTAACTCTGATTTCAGTTGAATATTGAACTTTAATTCACCCCACCTCACTTGACGTGTTAACAAGCTGCGGAAAAAATAAAACAAATTTTTGCTCCAGCTTTATATCAATTTTGGTTACATGATCAATTCAAATAGTTGAATTATAAAGAACAATTTATTATGATTCGTATGTAATTTTAATCTAAAAACAATGAATGGTTCTCATTAATCAATTCATTATATTTTAAAATGTCGTGTCCAATTGATGAACTCTAAAGCCGTTTCTAACAGATTTGGCTGAATGAAATGACGCCGTAAGATTGCTTCAATTCCTTTAATGATCTGCGAACGCATACTAACGTTTTGCTTGAAAATCCCTCCCATGAAATATTGTTTTATTGCTACGGAATATCATTACCAAGAGAATGAAATTATGTCCTTGAATGGGTAAAAATATCGCTGTCAATGCGTAAGGTAAATCACTATACAAGAAAGCAGCAAGTAAATGTGAAGAAAGGTATCGTCGGCTTTAGAAGGAATTTGATTGAACGCGTTCTTTACTAAGTACTTAACACGTTAATTATGATGGGTTGAACTGAAGTTCAATATGCAATTCAAAGTCAATCATAGTATGCAATTTTGGAAATAATAAACATGAACTGGATCGTGCGTTCAATTAGCTTTTATGATGTATTTATAAAAATTTTGTTATTGACTGCAGGCTGGTCAGCAGCATTGTGAAAATTTCCTCAATGGGTCCCTTCTCAGGAAACAAGTCAAATTAATACAGTTTAGGCGAAAAAACTACGTGAGCGAATGATGTCTCGCAATGTTTTCGAACATAATTCTTTGCAGTAAGGAGAGGAAATTGTCTCAAATCCACACTCGGAAGCTTTTGGATTGTACGTTGTAACACTAGGGGATGCTTCAAATGAGGGTTTTTGGTCCTCATTTCATTTGAGTAAGGAATATACAAGAAGTGTGCGATCGAACCTCTTCAATTGTCAGCATGATTTTAAAAAAGGGATTTAAATACAAAATCTACGGTTGAAAAATCGGATTTTAGGAAAAGTTATGACCAAAGCTGATGACACCGTGGCGGTTGTGTTTCTGACGTTACCATAACCTCCAAAATGAGCTATGAAAAGCTTCAACACTTTGACCGCAACGTGCGCCACCGCGGTGGTCATGGAGGTATTTTCATAATGCAACTGACCGACCAGTAGTTATTTACTCAATTTTCATAACTACTCAATTAAAGCTAAATAAAGGTACGATCCAGTTTTGTTTGCTATTTTCAAAATTGCTTACTACAATTGACTCTAAACATTAGTTCAACATTGAACTTCAGTTTAACCGATTGCTGTAAAAATGTCAATAAATTTTGGAAAGGTTAGGATAGGTTTATTAAGGCAGGTTAGGATAGGTTAGGATAGGTTTGGAAAGGTTAGGATAGGTTAGGATAGGTTAGGATAGGTTAAGATAGGTTAAGATAGGTTAGGATGGGTTAGGATAAGTTGAGATAGGTTAGGATAAGTTAGGATAGGTTAGGATAGGTTAGGATAGGTTGGGATAGGTTAGGATAGGTTAGGATAGGTTAGGATAGGCTAGGATAGGTTAGGATAGGTTAGGATATGTTAGGATAGGTTAGGATTAGTTAGGATAGGTTAGGATAGGTTAGGATAGGTTAGGATAGGTTAGGATAGGTTAGGATAGGTTAGGATAGGTTAGGATAGGTTAGGATAGGTTAGGATAGGTTAGGATAGGTTAGGATAGGTTAGGATAGGTTTGGATAGGTAAGGTTGGTTAAGGTGAGTTAAGGTTAGGTTAGGTCAGGTCAGGTAAGGTCCTTATTTATAGCTCATGCCGGTTCAATACAACAATTTATTGGCATTTTAGTTAAAGGCTTCGAAATATTTATAAACAAGGTCTATTACTAACGGCCAAATTTTTTTTTCAGAAATTTTACGGCGCTAGCGACTTGAAAGTCTGTTCCCTTTAAAATACTCTCAATTTGCTGCGCAACGTTCCAATCGTTTCTCCCACTGCTCAGAGGATCAACAGGCTTCGTTTTTCTGAGATAGACTCCTAGCTATGTCTGCAATTTTTATTAGAATTTCAGATAAATTTTGAAAAAGACTTTTTTTCGAATGAATTTTTATTTTGGAAAATCGGAAAAAGTTCAATGAGGCCAAATCTGGTGTTCCAGTGGACTAAGGGAAGACAGCTGATCTATTCTTTGCCAAACATTTCCTGATCAGATGGAACGAGTGATAATGCTTTCCGTCGTGTTATGAAATCTATGTTGAGCTCTTCTACGGTTCAGACCTTTTCGATGCCCATTTTCCTGTGAATGTCTTAAATGCGCGTAATTGCTCGGAGCGTTTCGTCGTAAACGTGCATCATTATACACAAGGAAGTGAGATACCCCAATGCATTGCAAAAACGAAACTTGTTCAGGAGCTTATCAGCTACTTCAGGAGCAAATTTACCTCGCCGACTTCCACCCCCGTTTTGGAGTTCCGATTCTGGGTCTGCGTGGTGCATAATAGATGGGCAGGGTACGCAAGCCAAGCATCACCTGGACTGAGCAGTAAAGTTCGGCTCATGCGCGCAAACCATTCTGGCGGACGCTGCTTCATCTTTAAAGCAGAACACCGTGCACGTCAGCCGGCTTCTCGCTGTGTCAGGTGCCAGCGAGACTTACCGCTGTCTTCCGTCCTGATGAGCTGCCATAATTGAGTGTTCTTGAATTGAAAATTCTCTACAGGAAATTTAGGTACAGAGATCTCTTCACACCAACTTCCGGTGCATATAAATTCTTTTTCACTGATACACCACAGTGCTGCAACCCGATTTGAAACCAAGAACGTGAGATTTTATGTTTTAAATTAAAAATAAATTTTGAAGAATATCATTAGTTTTTGCTATACATATGCTGATTTCGCTAAACACGGATATCCAAGTCATTCAAAATAAATCTTTTTAGCAAAATAACTTATTTTGAATCTTACGATGCATTCCACATGTAAACGATGCTTTAGCAATATTTCTACTCAACACAACTTTGAGAATAATTTCAATTTGTTTAGGCAAATGACGTTCATTTGCATTATATAGAGACGTGATTACTTGCAATTTCCGCTACCGACGTATTTCCACGCAAGCTTGTGTTTCAGTTCATCGTCAAACAGTGATAATTCTAGATTAAACCTTGACTCAATTCATTAGAGTTAATGTACGACTGTAGCCTCCTACATGAGCGTAAGCAAACTTATACACTGAGAAGCCCTTTGACTCATATCTCAAAAAAATCATGCTAAAGGAACGTATTGGGGCGTATTTCTCAGATACCGAATTACCGCAGGACTGACGCACTCTCTTTTTCATCAAAAGTCAAATAATCATTATTCTATTAGCACAAGCCAATGACGTGAAATGCTACCGAAATTTTCTTAGGTTATGATTCAAAATGGCATCTTCTCCTTAGAAGCCAGGCTAAATTTGAATTATATTCGATGCTATCACTATGAGCGATGAACAACGGGCTATTTTCTTACTTATATATAGAGAGATGTCAAAGTCAAGGCTATCGCTGGCTTCCTCATTCGAATCATTTTCGCGCAATATCTCCGTTTATTATAGAAACTGAGCGCAGGAAATCAGAGTACTCAAGAAGACATGCTTATTGTTACTCTGTTTCTTTTTCAGAGCATAGTTACCGGGGATTTTAGGTCTCAGAATGCAAGCGGAATAATGCTAAGGAGAAATTTTTCTATCCTGACAAAACATTTAACTTGAGCATTTAATTCTAGTTTTGCAAAATATTTCCAGCACGTTATTTTTTTTAATATATCATAACTTCATTACGCTAATAATTTTCTAATCGAGAGAAACGGTAAACATTGAACGCAGGGTGTTTTATTCACAAAATGAAGCCACCCGCAGCAAGGCAAATAACTAATAAGCGTGGCACATCCCTGAGAGGTTGAGTCTTTGCAATGATCAGTTGTCCTAAATTTTAATCACGTTCCTTTCTTAGTTGATATTTGCAGATAGCTCTCTGTAATAACTATGATTATTTAACTGAGCATACTAAACACATCTTGTTGATTCTTAATTGACTCAGTTCACTTAATGGCTTTAACTACATCGTGAGGAGTGCGTGAATTTCAGACTATTTCTATTGCGGAGTGACAGGCTAAATAATGAGTGGATCATTTAATCACAGCTCATGAACAAACAAGCACATCATGATTTTTATTTTAGTTCAAAAAAATGTACTGTACACATGAGATCAATTTCAATTTTACTGCAGTTATATGAGAATTGCATGATGAAGAATTCCCTAGCAAGCATTATTACAAACTGAACGCCAAACGCTAGCTTATTCTGAAATAGAAAGCTTGTTCTGTACATAGTAGCAGCCACCTTCCAACCATGAGTTACCATTCAACTTGTCTCACGAGGCGAGACAGAATATTTGCATAACTCTACCGAAGCTCTCTTTAATATAGCGAAGCACTTTTTACCAGTTAAAATGATTCATCTGTCAAGATATTGGTTATGAGAAAATCTCGACCATGCGTCATGTTTAGTTTCGTCCGTGGAAAAACGAACATCTCTTCGGTTGCCCTGCTATGAGATACGAGGCTTAGCATTTTTCATCAGGTGAGTCTACAAAATGCTTTCCTGGGGTAATGGCAAAAAGACTGAACACTCTATAATGAAATGCTACCATGACGGAGTGCAGGTTGCTGCATTTCTCGATTAAGGTGAAAGGCTCAGAGCCGTGGCAAAATAAATACTGATGATTTCAGTTAAATTCACGCATCACATTCCCCTACGTTACACTCAACACATTTTAAATTCGCTCAAACCCTGTACCAAGCTACTGCAACGTTAAATTTCACTCAGACAAATAGATGTGGTTTGGTTTCGACAAATTCAAATTATAAATAAAAGGGCCAAGACACACGTCTTTAATGAGCTGATTATTTTACTTAGGAGAGTCAATGAATAAAAATATTTGGAACGTTTCAACCTCCAGGGTCATTATCGAGCAGAAAAACAAGTACAAAAAACTAGTCAAATGTCAAATTTTTATTCAAATACATCAACATATAGTTTAAATCGTAAGAACTTAGGAATTGTATCGTAGAACGTGTTCTCAAAAAATTTATGTCCAATTCGGTCTTGGCCAGCTTCATGGAATTGGACTTACATTTTTTGGGGGCATGTTAAATCTACGATTCAATTTCTTATTTTTTACGTTTTAAACTATATATTGATGTTTTTAATTCAAATTTGAATGTGAATAGTTTTTTCCACTCGTTTTCAGGTTGATAATCTCTCTCGAGGCCGGAACGTTCCAAAAAATTTTATTCATTGACTTTCCTAAATGATAAAATGATCTCGTTAAAGACTTGTCTACGGGCACTTTTATTTATAATTCGAATTTGACTTATGTGATTAATTTGTTGTTAATTTGGTTTAACCTCCATGTTTCGGGCATGCAGAGGTTACTCTAAAAAAATGGTATTGTAGAACGCAACGCTGTCGATGGTTTGCGAGCCTAATTAACCATTACTGGCCACATTTTTATTTCAATTATTTTTGCAGTGCAAATTATAACCAAATGCTTAACTAAACTTAATTTATTTTGCTTCTATTCCCTTAATAATTCTCTGGTCAACTCGTGATCGGAAGAATTGTTGGCAGGGGATGTTTTTGTTGTAGCATTGGAAGATTCCGCTATGGGAAAAGTGAAATAAATACATCACATGACAGCACCCGGTACGCAGTGCTGAAATCTTCTTCAGAAATGGTTCATACCTTCCATCCGGCACTACCTTAGATCATGTTAATTCCTGCTATCAAGTTCCGTTCTGCTGACTGGGGTGCGGTAAATTCTTTCGTCTCTCCAAAAGCAGGCACAAAGAATTGGTTCGTTTTTGTTTTGAAGTTGCTTCCCTGAGCCGTGTTAATCTTCTTTTCTTTGGATTCTTTGCTGATGACTGGACGGGCGAAGGGTCGTCTCGGCGGTCTTAACGTTCGCGATGCTCTGCTCTGATACCTTACAAAAAGTTTAAAAACATTCTTTACTTGTGAGACTTAGACGTTTCTCAACCGAGGTTCAACAGCTCAGGGGGACTGAAACTTTTGGAGTGTGTTGTCTTCTTTTTATCGCCTCGTTGCGTGTGTTTGTAATGCAAGAATATGAAAGATCTTCAGAATTTTGTTTACCCTAAACAGGTATAATAAGTTAACTATTAAGCCTACGTAAATCTAACAATTCACAAAATTAAGGGAATGTAAATCGGTTAAAATAGGCTAACAAAACTAGCGTTAACGATTATACAAATTTGATAAACGTTGGAAGATGCAATGAACATTTCCAGGAAGCTAAAATATTCTGACAATGTTTTGGGTTTTGTATATAAACCTCATTTTTAGAACTCTGCAACAGTATTCAGGAAATCTACTAAATTAAAATACTGGTACGCCCTGCGACACAAATAAGAGGGAACTGCTCTACTCTAATATTAAGTATTGTACGAAAGGGGACATTTGTGAACATCGAAATTGTGTGTAAACTTAAACTATCAGAGGATGATCTGATGAACGTACATACAGAAACTGTTATGACAGATTATTAATTTTTTATCTGTAAAACGTTTCATGGCGATCGTCTTATTGGAGAAAATATGTTTCAAAATTTCGGACATTGTTTTATCTTGCTCCATGAATCAAAGTGACTTTAATACGTCACGCCTGATTTTAAATCTGTTCATAATACTACTAGTTTCATAGTATATTCTTGCTTTTTAACTCCAAATTAACAGTGTCCTCGCTTCTTTAAATTTCAAGCATCTAACGATTAGACTTACTTTATCCACATACATGCACTCCACTAGTTTTTGATTTGGTAGTAAAGAAATGTGATTAATTCACATGAATTGTATAACAAATCAAGCTTCAGAAAACTAGCCATGATACAGCTGCTTCAACTCAGCTGCTTGAATGGATAGGACGTTAATTTAAGTTATGCCCCTGTCGAGATATTGTCTCTCGGACGTAATTTGTAGGTCGAATATTTTAGCGTAAATAAATTTCCCTTCGCTTGTAAAAACTGTTTAAGAAAATTCTACGACAAACAGTTCAACATTCGAGCTAGTGACGCGAGTGTTTCCGATATGTACTATTTGATATTAGACAGTAATTAAACAGAGACTTAACATAATAATGGTTGCCATCAATCCACTCATTGAAATCCGATCAATATTTTGAAATAATTTTACTATTATGCAACTATTTTATAGGGATGATTTCATTTCAAGCTTTCCAATTTTTTTTTCCTAAAAGTGACGGAACGTCATTTTTAGATATATTCGAGTGGTCTCCTCTCATGCCGCCTCTTTAGCTGTTCATTCTCTCAACCTTGTTAGACAAAATTGGTTTTGTTAGTAGATTTTAAAATGATCAATCCGGCTAACGTGACACTTCATGTACGTTACATAGACTGAAATTGATTTTTATTCATTCTGTAGGATCATCGCAAAGTTATAACGTTCATTTCAGTTCTGCCTCTATTCAAATACTGCATGAGGTATAGCACTCAACTTTTTCAATTTTCCTTTTTATTACTTCGCAAGTTCATGTAATCTCATTAGCTTGTAGACATGCAACATGTTTAATTTTTTTATCTTCCTTTTATGAGCTGCAGATGAGTGAAAGCTTTACATTTAATAAAAATCCTTTAAGAACACCCATCTCTCACTGACCTATTTTTGAGTGCAGTACATATTTTTAAATTGCATTTTCCGTACCTTAACCTATTCTTGTTATGTTAATAGAATCAATAAGCTTTGTGATCAATTCTGGTTGCATCTACAGGGTGCGCCAGAGAAACTTACTTATTCGAAAAAACTCTCGAGCGGAGACTTGGGTGAGTAGAGAGGTGATTGGCGGCGCTACTGGAGGGAGAAGTCCCCAAGTTTGTTTCTCCCTCTAATCAGTTATCATGCTCTGAACAGCATTCGCGACGCCATTGCCAACATACCGATTGATATACTGCAAAGAGTGGACACGCACTTCAAAAATCGACTTAATCAGTGTATGCGCAATGGGGGTCGCCATTTAGCCGATGTCATTTTCATGACAGTATCTTATAAAGAGATCTTTATGAACTTGACATCAACATGTGACGGAGCATGTTGACGTTAGGGGACATTAGATTGATTTTGCTGTTTCTTTCTTTCAAGTTTACCTGTGTTTAACTTTTAAATAAAATTTCAACCATTACGCAAATCATATCAGGCGTACCACCTCAGACCGCATAACTCCAGTGGATACCCGCTTGTATAAATATTGTCCTGTTTTGGTCAATGGACTTGTTTCTTGAGGACTGACAAAGCACTTATTTTCGCTTCTACATCTGCTGACTGCCTCGGTTCTTTTTACCCCTGAAAATTTTCCTCGTTATCAACACCTAACGTTAGATCCGCACCAGGCTTCTTTTACATTCATTAAAATGTCGTGAAAGATGTAGTGTGAGATTTTTATCCCTAATTTTGAGCTTGACAACCAATCAGCGACTCCGCGTTTTTTCATGGATACGAGTTCAGGGATTTGCGTTTTTACGCATTAAATCGAAATTTCTATGGTAGTTTGTATGAACTGAGTTTCATGCTAATAATACTCACCGTTAACCTGAGGTAAATTCAACTACGTTGTCAATATGAAAATTGTGTTAATAATCTCATTCAAAAATTCATAGTAGGATTTATGTGACTGCTTCTGAGGAAACATGCATTATAAAATCAACCTTTTGCTTCTCATGTCATGAGACCATAAAAAACGTTGTATATCTGACCTGAAATTTTAGATCATCTCATAGGAAATAATTTAAGAATTCTCATTGTTTAAAGACTTGCATCAAGCGCGGCAAAAACAGCTTTGTTTTGGAAGAAGTACGAGGATAGTGTACACTTGGACGAAGGGGATGAGAGTTGTACCGTAGCGGAGCTGAGGGGAGAAGCGTGGGGATGCTTCCTCAAGCAGACTTTCTGGGCAGAACCTGACTGCAAAATATGAAGGATGTGAATTCAATATTAAACTGAGGGGTGCACGACACTCAGGGATAACGGTATTTTCATAACTTTGAAATTTAAATGTTCACTCGGAGGATTGTCGAGAGTCTCTTGAAGGCTGAACATTGAGCGGGGAATCTCGGATGCAGGTCTTGAGTATTCCTGAACGAGGGGGTGCGGGCAAATTTAAGTGGCGTCAGGGAGCGGGAGGGATTCTTTTGCACCGCTGTGCCATACTATTCTGTATAATGTTGAGCCAAGACTTGGTTAAACGGAGGAGGGTGGAAGAGAAATCGTTAGTACTAACAAGAGAATGCCGCACACGCACAATAAAATCCAAAGGGGAATATTAGTTTCGGCAACACAAATTTATAGATGACTGTAACTATCACTTTTTCCCTCCGTCGTTGACGGAGGTGAGGACTACGCAACTATTGGAAATACGTGATTAAGGACATCGTACTGAGTGGGATCAAGACAACAGCAGAGCAAGTGTTTAGTGTTTAGTTGTTAGAAACATCATCGCATTAAAATGAACTGTGTGCGCTTTTCAGCTGGTATTCATTGCGGATGGCGGCTATTCCTTCGTGGAGTTTGTCTGTTGTTTTTCTATGATAATTTGGTTTTCAAAGTTCAATGTTTTACTGATCGATTTCCATGTTTTGCTGTACCCAAATATTTTGTCTATGGACTGTGTTATTGGGGTCACGTATCAGTTATTTACTTGCGCTACATTTGAGCTCTCATTCATAAATAATGCCACCCAATTTAACTTACGTGCTGACTATAAATAAAATAATTTAAACAATTTTTAAACAATTAAAGCAATCTTTAATTTCGCCTTTTTCTTCTCGTGTTGATCTGGTCGATGCAGCACAAGACTTTCTATCCATCTCTTATTTCTCTCAGTGTGTGAATCTTTCCTCTCTCCTTTTCAAATTTCTTCATCTCTCTTTTTATTCCCTCTCTTTCAACCCTCTCTTCGACACCTGACTCTCCTTACTCCAGCAGGGAGGGACAAGCTGCAGTGATACTTAATGTACCTCGTCTCTACGTATGAAATAAATATCTGGTGTTAAAGTACGGGGGAAAATTAGAAAAAAGTTCATAGAACAAAATTTATCAATTGAATTATATCAACGTGTGAAAACACACTACTTATGTGACACTTTATCCATTGCATCATTTAATTCCAAATATTCAATTGGCAAAATGACCACGTATAACAAAGGCTAATGCCACTATACAACTAATAAAACTCTACTTTGAAAATTTTGACTCAAAATTTCGCTGTGGATTCATTTTTCGTGATGAGTGTCTTGGATCTAATATTTTGCTTGAAAATGCTATTCTGCCAATGTTCTCCACCTGTGAAAGTAAGTAAATCGTCGTCTGCATGTTGTTTTCATTTCAGTGTCGGCCACTAGCTCTGGGAGACGCCGAAGAGGAACCATTAACCAGCAGCGTTAACGCCTCAAGCTCTCACTTTTCCCACCATGCTTCACTGGAGTTAAATATTTGGATTCAAAATTAATGAAAGCTAGCCGTACGACGAACATCACTCAGTCCCGCCCAAATTGATCAAACTTTGATTTGACACCCCGTACAAAACTACTCCATTCTGCAGTCGTATTAGTAAGATGTGAATTGTGAACGTCTGCCCATTATATAATCCTTGAACCGCGTTTGACTCTTTTCTGAAAAATGTGGCTTATTCATTGGTCTTTTTCCAAACAGTCCTACGTCAATTAAGTGTCTTCTTACAGTGTTACTGATAACTAATGCATTTAGACCTTGATTGTTAACAATTCAACTAATTTCTTCAACAACGATGAGCTTTGCATTTGCTTCATTAGGGTTTACCGAGCGAACATTTATTCGTGGCTTACTTACCTTGCTCACCCTAACAATTCATACCTGCAGATTTGGAATCGTGGAAATCATCGATTGAACTGTCTAGTCAAATCTGCAGATAGTATTTTAGTTTTTTTGTACGATGGCACATTTCTAGAGTGAAGAACTATACCATAAATCCCTGTGTATTCCCTAAGTCCTAGGTGATGAAGACTAAATAAAATTAATCGAAAAATTAACGGATCAAATAACTACAAGTTAGAACGATTTGAAAGCGTAATTTCAACGAATCTCAGAGATATTCGAATGATATAAAAACTATAATAAAAAATCAGATCCAGCTCTCCTTGAAATTCATATTTACTTTTTCTAACATTTCAGCAAAACTCGGCATTGATCTGAAATGGTTAAGTTGCGTTACCTTTAGAGACACAAAAGTTGATGTAATATTATGATCGTCACTAAACAAACACTAAAATAATAACTAGATATAGCACACCCTAAAGCCGGAGTGCGCATCAAGGTGTCTACATGTCTACACTTGGTTCAAAGTCAAATGCGTGCTAAAAAGGAATAATTTGTTTTCTTCCATTTTCTGCGTACAATCTGTGAACGAATTCTATGAATCTATTCATGGAAGGGCTTTCTTTAAAAAATTTCAAGATCGGTACACTATCTTCTACTCTTCTTTGAACATTGACGAAACTGTTTAAATGTATTTGGCAAGAAAGAAATCGGTTCTGAAATTGCAAATTAAAGTTTTCAATAAGATTGAAGAAATTTTGCATTTCAGAATTTGTGAATTAGTGAGTTATTTCCTTGCAGTGTTTTCATGCGATTGGATGTCCTTACTGGCTACAATTTTTTTGTCGTTCAATGCAAGTCTGATTGCGAATACCAACACAGCACGCGTGTTCTGTGACCTGTAGTTTGCGGTTGCTGTGGAAAATGCATTCGTTTTCCATCAATTCAAATTACCTCATTTCTAAGTGCAATGCGTTTAGACATACTATCTAAAAACATATTTTATATTCATATTACGTTTACTACCAAAAATGCATGGAGGGTATAAATTAGATTTGGTTTGAATGTTATCACATATAGAAAAATAGAATGATTGTGCAAACGATACATTCTTGTTTCTTAACTCAAGAATCAAGCGGTTTCTCATTTCTTTGAATTCCAATCATTCTGAAAAATTTTTACAGCGATCAGAAGTGGAGTAATATGTTCATTGCTCACTCAACAATCTCAGAGTCCTCAATGATTACACGGTCCTTCTACAGCGCTCTCAGGGCCCTCAGTGATTATCAGGTCCTAAGTAATCCCAGGATCCTCAGTGATCGCAGAGTCCTCAATGATAACAGGGCAATCAATGATCACCGAGTCTTCAATGATCCTGCAGCGCGGAACGGCTTGCCTAAATACCAACATTTCAGAAAAGAACCATTTCTGAAGCACACGCAGCACTACGCCGTTTATTAACACCACAATGTCATTGAAATGACGACGGAAAAAAATGTTAAATTAATCTGAACAACTTCGTCGTTTTATAAGCGGAATTTTTAGAATAAATGTTTGCATGCACTATTACAAATATATACGTAAAAATTATTAAATTCATAGATTTATGAAGAGAACCCATAACTAACGTCATAAAAGTTTTCGGACAGCGCCATTCCATAATGATATAGCAAGCATCTAAGAAAATTTTTGACATTTTAAGAGTCCTGAAGGCTATCATAGTGCCATTTTCAAATGACAGCGCTCTTAGATGATATATTCCAAGCCTTGGATTCTGTGTTGCATTCAGAAGAAAATCAGTTAAAGTTTTAATCGCAGGAACAACTTACCATGCTAGTTTGGTGACTTTACTATGCCTGTTTGGTGACTTTAATGTGCCAGTTTGGTAACATTACGGTGTTGGTTTGGTGACTTTACTGTGACAGTTTGGTGACTTTACTGTGACAGTTTGGTGACTTTACTGTGACAGTTTGGTGACTTTACCGTGCCAGTTTGGTGACTTTACTGTGACAGTTTGGTAACATTACGCTGCCAGTTTCGTGACTTTACCGCTCCAGTTTTGCGACTTTACTATGCCTGTGTGGTGACTTTACTGTGCCAGTTTGGTAACATTACGGTGCCAGTTTCGTGACTTTACCTTTCCAATTTGGTGACTTCACTATGCCTGTTTGATGACTTTACTGCGCCAGTTTGAAAACATTACAGTGTTGGTTTGGTGACTTTACTGGGCCAGTTTGGTAACATTACGGTGCCAGTTTGGTGACGTCACCATGCCAGTTTGGGGACTTTACTTCAAGAAGCCGTGCCTGGAAGGGAGGTGCGCTCGTCTAGATTCTACCAGCCTTTGGCTGCTCAGAACCACTCCAGTCCCTCTGAGCGCCTTGTCTCCCTTGGCGCGCCGTTAACGGAGCATGACAATGATGGCACTTTTCACGTAATACCTCACGCTGGAATATATTATGCAGAGAATATCACAAACCTTTAAAATAAAGGTTTGTAAAGGACACGTTTAAATAACAGCATTTAATAGCTGTTTTTATTTGCTTGAGTCATTTTCAAACCCATGTAAATAATTTGATTTTTTCTTTTTTCTTTGTTTGATATTTTGGTAATTTTTTATTTTGACCTATTTATTTTTGTGGAACTGGTTTGAATTCCATTTTATGCTCTTCATGATGCGAGAAACATGACATCATAAATTTTTTAGGAATGCATGAAGTTTTAAGAAATGAACAAAAATATGAAATATTATTTTCTAGGGCATGAATATTATTCGTACTGTAATTGAACGTTTTTGAAGTACACATTTATTAGTATGAAAAGTTTGAACATAAAAATGTGATAGTTTGGATTTTTGGAAAAGTAAGTTGCTAACTTTTTTTTATGACACACACATGGGATACGCATGAGGTCTTTTTTATTACAAATTTATTTATTAGGCCGTAGTTTGCCAATTTTATGATACCGTGAACTGTTGCTAACTTGCAGAAATGCTGATTATCAAATGTGCCCTCGAAAGAATTAAATCGTTTTGAAGAAATTTGATAACTTTGGCTTTTTAATTTCCGCTACTCACAGTTTCGTTTTCAAATTATTGGCGTTATGTGTCTAGATTGATGGCTAATTAAGGTTATATTCCACGTATCCGCACGTAATTGGATCCTCGCCTATTTCCATGATGCAGGAAACATGATAGCCTCATGTCCTGCTGGAAAGTTTGCTAATAGTGCAACTAATACTTCTATAGCTTATTATAAAATCCTTTCCTTCGACATTCTGAGTCCCGCTGATACACAGAGAAATGTCTCGTCTCGATAACAGGCCTCCTTGTTTTATGAAATCTTGTCTCTAATTTCAGTGGAATAAAACACATGCGGTATTCAATTAATGCCTGTAGTATTGTCTTCTGATAGACTCTATAGGAGAGAGGTTCATCAATTGTACAAGCTCATAAATCATTTACGTTGCTGTGAATGAAGTAGGCCAAAGCGTTCTAACTATACGATTGGGAATTATAATTTGGTGAGATGAGCTGACGAGTCTTACATTTGCCCAGCTCTGTGTTTTAAAATAGCTAATCTTTTTTTCTCGCTTTTGACGTTTGTTAATGGTGTTTCTTGCTTTACATTTCGAAATTAAAAAAACATTGGGGAATGCTGACTTGTACAAGCAAGACCGAAATTGATGAGTTCGAAAAACTGCTTCTGCTGCCCCTTTCTATGTTCAAGTTTCGAGTCGTGCGGCGGATTTTGGAACTGACAGTGCTCCAGACTATGCAAATGCAGAGTTGGTACACAGCTAACTTGAAACGAAAAATTGATTTAATTCATGTATACATATGTGTAGTTAAAAATATTTGACTTTATTTCATTATGAGTTTCAAACTGCCGTTGTGGACTTCATTTTCCAACTTAATCTCAACGTTATATCAATAATATTGTATCTCTTTGGCAAATGATAGTGCGTGAGAAGAGAAATAATGACTTGCAAATAGTTCCTAATTCATGGTTTGTGATGAATAGGATATTTTACTACTACTTTAATTCAGTTCACTGAAATTTTGTGACTATTCAGTGTTATTTTTTTTAATTGTTGTAACTATTTGTTCATTCCTGGTCTCATCTGAAGAGTTTACTTAAATTAAAATGCGATTGAACCACTTTTAGTAGTGTCCTTATTCATTAATAATAACTTTTATTGAAGACGGTGAAACTACCTCTTTCATTATGTAAATTTGAGTGATAGAAATTACCCAAACCGTCATAGTATCGTAAAAATTTAATTGGGGATCGGTAAAGAAATTATATTTCTAGGTGAGCGACATGAGGTGGAATTTACAGCGTGCACTTGCTTCGTACTCTAAGCCTATTAAATGTCAATATTATAATTATTTCATCCCTTCTGGATTTTTCAAGATAAGTTAAGAAACGCGTTATCGGATTGACCTTGACATGTGCAAGTGATGAAGAATAACGTGTAAAAACCAACAAATACTTAATCATTTTGCGAACAGATTGTGTATACCAAAAGTTCATATAACACAAACCATAGGTCCATGTAAACAAGACCACACGCCCATGTACTGTAATTCTGACCATAATATGAAATACGGACCACTGACCCGTGCAATGTCTCCATGATGAGTGAGTTTGCGTCAAGGGGACGGCACGGAACAATTTCAACTTTTGACGTCAAGATGCAGGTCAACAGCACGCGGCTGCCCACCGTGTTGTCGCGATATAGAAATTGTTCAGTGTTTCAACGAACAGGGAACTCCTTTGGTTCAGGCATACGGCGGAAGAAGGTTTCTTTGATTAAACTCGTAGTAAAATTTTTAGTGTTAGAGTATGCGAAGCGGAAAGGAGATTGTGCATCACGAATGCGCGCCGTAGATAGTAACCATTTAAAAGATTTTTTCGTGATTCGTCGGTTATTTCCCATGAATTAATTAAATACTCATCAATTTAATGGAAAGGTCCTCTTACAAATTACTTGGATGTCAATGCGCTCAAATTTGTTGTCCCGATAATCATCCTCGGCTTCTCTAAAATGCAAGATTATTTTCTTAGCAGAATTTTGCTGAAAATTAGATCTCATTTGACCATGTTTCTAATTTCCGGCAACATCTAACCAGACAAACATGCCGTCAGATTGTCTGATCAATACATTCATAGGATATATGACTGTTTTTCATTCAAGTTTCCTCTGTACAGTCATCTAACAGAATTTCTGTAATTAGGATGGAAAGATTGATCCAAATTCCTGATAGTTCACTTTGACGGATATTCTGAGGTTATTCAAATGACGTACGCCTACTCTCAAACTTTTTTAAAAATTAAAAAATTGAAAAAAATGAGACTTCGAATGAGAAATGAGAAATCAACATTCAGTAAGAGTTTTCAAATGTTGCCCAGGTAAATGAATAAATATTGTTGATGCTCAATTGATTTTACTAAATTTCCAAGACGGAATTATTTGTCCGTGAAATTCACCAGGATTTTTATAGTCGTCCTGTAGATAAAAACAGGGTACGAAATGCTGGCTATATTCGATTTAGTTCGTATTTCTGACGGGTCAACACCGCGCTACAAATCCCATGGAGCTCGTAAACTGCACAGGAGCCGCTGCTAGCGACCTTTCCATTCTGACAGACGTCTGAGTGCCGTCGGCCAAAACCTACCATTTCCGTGAAATAGATATAAAATGGCCGCAGTTGTTTAAGTTGTATAGACTAAAGAATCTACTTAAAGCAGTTTTTAAGTTGAATCTCTCGCAAGTTTATATGGCTACATGCACGCGTTTTCCTATAATGAATTCTCACTCACTTTTTGCATGACCTAGCCAAAAATTTTCATGTTCTGATTCCCGTTTTAAAACAATATGATGCAGCGGAAAAATTTGTTCGCAACATCCTGGGAGCCAAGATGTTGCATTGTCTTTCCCTTCTTCGTGTTGCTGAAAGTCCTCGATATTTTTCATGCGAAACTGAAGCCTGTCAATTACACGCCAGCAACAGCATGCATGAGGCAGCGGCTGCATTTCTACACTTGTCAAGGATTTCTTCTGCACCGCTTTGTTCTGCGTATTGTCTCGCAGTGTCTTTAACTCAGTTTTTCCCATCTCTTGATGTTTGATGTTACCAGGAAATTAGAAATTGACTTTTAAGGGTAATTGTTACCATTTTCCTCGATTCGTAATACTGTCCTGTTATTAAAATATAAACTCGTACATTTTATTTCATGTTTTGACTTTCGAATAATTAATTGTCTTTAGACCCATTTTTTTAACATTTTCACTTCTATTCATTATTCATCGAATTATTACCTCATTTTATACACGACAGAATATATTCTTCGACAGCAGTTTTTATTTCTGAAAGTGATTGCATTTGCTCGTGGTCATGTTCACACTGTTCCTTTTACAGTCAAGACTCCCATTTTGTCGTTAAAACCTCAAATTCGTGAATCACGTGGAATCCCTGCACAAGAACGCCCCATTTTACTTCAACATCTAGTCGAGAGTGAAGGCTTCGCCAAACTGTCAGGTGTCATTGTAGGAGGCATTTGACGCCAATAATAACCGACTGCGGCTTGTGCTGCAGTGTTTGTGTCCTCCTCAGTTGGTCGTAATTTGGCTAACGCTCTCTAGGTCATCTCGATAGCATCGGTCAACATGCAGCATTGCTCTGAGAGTGCTGGTTGAACCGGCGAATGTTGGTTAAACGGGTGCTGAAAGACCTGTGTTAGGAGGCATTGTTGCGGGGGAAGTGTATTGAGAACGATCAACGATTTGCTCGTCGAGAAAGGCATGGTGCGCTCGGTTTGTGTTGATTGACCACTTTGGGTTCCAGATGAAATTAGCATTGATTCCATTGGTCGATGGGAAGTACTTCGATGAATGCACTTGTAAATTGTTGTCGTGTTTCTGTTTATCACTAAAAGGGAGAGAGATTTTGGAAAGAATGTGACTAGATGTCAAAACTTTAAAATGACAGTGATGAAGGTTCATGTGTGCAAGGAATGAAAGTAACTGTGACGGAACTTTTTCATTTATTTAAGTTTCTCCCTACCGTCACCAACCTAAAGCCGAATAGAAGACATGGTGTCTTAATCAAAAACCGTTCATCCAATATTGGGCAGCAAGCTCTGTCAGTATCAAGCGCTTTACATGGAACAAACTTCCCTAGAGCATCAAAATCCCTCAAACATTGAGAACTCAAAATTAAAAAAGCTCGTTATCTTGCGTCTACACAATAAGAGTGAATTGCAGTGACTTTTCCTGACTACTGGAAAAGTAGTCAGGAATTTTTATTACTAACTATCCTATCTTTCACTACATTATACCACAATCAAGACACCTTTGTAATATGCATTTAAAATGTGATTGCTTGTAGGCGAATATTAAGTACGTGTGTGTATGCACATGTGACGCTCGTATGTATGTATGTAAATATATGTGTATATACGTGTATGGATGTATATATTTGTATGTGTGTATATATATATATTTATATTTGTACATATACATATAAAACATATTCATGTCCTTAAATGCAATTGTTAGTCTTGTGTGACAACATGTCGTTCCATAGACTCTTTGAGTAAATTTTGAAGACACTATTAAGGTTGTTTCGACTTTCTCGTTTTGTCCCAGCAATGTTACAAATGTTATGGTTAGCATTGTACAACGATCCTTCTCATGTATTTGAATCCGGTGAACTCTTTTGTGCCAATGTTATTACCTTCAGAATTTAATTTTTGTGTTATTGTAAAACATTTCATTCTATCCGAGCCGGTTTTTAGCTGACTAGTTGATACGAAACAATGAAAAATTTCCTCTAATATCAACCTCACAGTCTAAGACGCAAATTAATTTGGATCTACCCGTTTTACTTCCAACCTTAATCCCTCATTTCACTAGTTCTTATGATGTTCGTAAGCTTAAATTTCAATATGGGAGTGCACTAACGAGTGTGTTCAACAATGCATCACATGGATAATGTTTCATTGATCGCTTGTAATAAAATGCGTTGTCAAAATCAGACCAACGCAACGAAGGAAACGCATTTTTACGCACTTTTCTCCCTACTATATCTTTTAACAATGTTATTAACCTGCATGAGTATAACGATCCCCATGCGTAAATATCAAGTCAAGGTCTATGTCTTAAGATATTTGAGAACATTTTTCGCTCATATTGAAACATTTGAAAATGCGACGTAATTCATTGACAATCTTCACTTTCTTACGCTCGTGAATGCATTATGATTCAACTATTTTCGCCAAGTAACTTTTCGTTCTGTTTCCGTTATGCTGCAAATGTTATGGTTACCATTGTACAACAATCCTCATGACTCCGGTGAACTCTTTTTTGCCGGTAAAATCAGCGTAGTTAGTTATTATTATAAATCTGTCTAATGATAAAACATTTTATTCCATTCGAGCTCATTATTTTGGCTTACTAGTCGATACACAAGAACGAAAAAAAGAAAAATGTCCTGAATGTTGAGCTCATATAGTTTTAGACGCAAAACAATTTAAATCTGCTCATTTTACTCTTAAAATGAATCCCTCCAATCACTAGTTCCTTTACTATTTTCCTCATACTCTAATTTACGTGCGCCCTAACGAGAGTGTTTTCAACTATGTGTCACAGGGATTGGTTTTCTTAGTTACAAATATTTGTATGTATTTTCAACACTAAATTAATTACCGCAAAGAAAGAAAGTATGTTAATGTGAAGCTATTTTAGCGTCTATTTTTCTTTTTTTCGCTCCTATAAAACATTTTAAAGGCCACGATTTCGACGAATGGCAAAACTTTATAGAACATCACTGTTTCATTTTCTTCTTCTAGTCTTAAATTGCTCTTGTTCGTTTTCTGTGGCAACTTTTGCTTTCTTACGCTCGTGAGAACATTATGACAACACTATTTTAGGCAGATAACTTTTGTGCGGTTCTAGCTGTGTTGAAAATGTTGTGGTTAGCATTGCACAACAATCGATTTCATGTCTTTGACTCCGATGAACTCTTTTGTACCAGTACTATTAGCGTAAGTAGGAAACATCATATTTTTTTTGTCAAAGTAAAAATTTTATTTTTTCCGAGCTCATTCAGCATACTACTTGATGTGTTAGTGTGAAAATTGTGCCAAATCCTGACTGTCGACCTCATATTGTTCTAGGCGCAAAATAAATCAAATCTGCCCATTTTACTTTTAACATCAATCCCTCATGTTCTTCTCACTAGTTCCTATGTTCGTTTGCCCATATTTAAATTTAAGTATGCATTAATGAGAGGGTTTTCAGCAATGCGACACATGAATATTGTTTTATTAGTCACTTGTAATTAAATGTGTTACCAAAATCCGACTACCGCAACGAAGGGGAACGGATTTGTTTTGTGCTTTTCTCTGAATCATTTTTCAACATTTAATATGGGTATTATGATATCCATGGATGAATTGCAATTAAGGATCTCTAAGTTAAGGTATTTGAATGTGTTTTTCGCTTTTATTTCAACATCAGTGAGCAGAAACGAATGCATTTTTCAACTAAGCGTGGCGAGGATTGTGTTCTCTTAGTTACTTATATTTAAATGCACTGTCAAAACCTGATTACGAAACAAAGGGACCTCATTTTTGATGTGATTATCTGTCAATCATTTTTTGTTTCCAGATTTTACATAGGTATTACGATCCAATGTGTTATTATCAATTAAGGATGTTAATGTTAAGGTCTTTTAAAAAACAGTGTTTCAATATTTCATGTTTGAACTTTACTGGAAATAAAACGTTTTTCTTTTCTTCTCCGCGAACTTTTTCTTATTGCTGTAAATTTGACCGTGCCTAATCCGTATTTTGTCCTTCTTGTTCTATCCTTGTCACTTCGTTTACATGCCAGAGTTTGAATTAGGTGTTGGTGAGTAATAGCTGTTAGAAATGTTACAAACATAGTAAATGTTTCTTCTTCACTCAATTCTGAAGTGTTCGCATCGAGCTAATACGTATTTTAGTTCCGATGTCTTTGCATTACCATAAGGCATAAATGATTCCACAAGTTTCTGCAACCTGATCAATATGTTTACAGCTCTCACTGTTTAATTAAACCTTATCTGGGCAGGGGCATAAAATTTTGTTTTTAATGAACAAATTTGTATCAAGTTATTTTTCGCTCGAAATCTGGTGCGAAGTCAAATTAAAAACTTCGCTCGCGCACTACGTTGCATATTATTTCGAGCTTGGCGTTTTTTAGTCGTTTATGGTGCTGAATGTTGTAACTATATAATATGAACGTTCAAGTGGGATCTTTTTTGACCTAGCTGCTATACTCGGAAAGTTTCGACAATGAAGAGGCGAGTTGTGGGCAATGGACTTCTGTACCTAGTTTTCGGAAATAGGGTATAATCAAACATAATTAAGTCTGAAATTTATGAAGCCCGGAAATTTCAAGTTCATATCACGTTTGCACTCACAGTTTGACAAAATTATGATATGACGTGGTTTGTGATCTCATGTGTGTATTAATTACTATAAATTCTACCTTCTTATTTACTTCTCTAACAACGTTCTGTTAGCTAACGGAACGTATGAGTAGTAGAAAATTAAAAATTGAATTTTTCATTTCATTTTATGTGCGATGGTTTTAAGAAACACCAAGTCTTACATTTTTCCTGCCCGCGCTATTGCAGAGACCCGCAAACTTTACTGTTATAGGCGACCTCAATGGTGATTACGAAGACGGTAATGATAAAGAACCTTAGAAGTTGTGAGTACCACTTCTAAAATACTTTTTTTGAAATTCTCCTGCCTGTATGTGCTTTGATCTGCTAATGTAATGAGAGGTACGAGATCTCACAACAATGTGAACGAAAGTATCATGATTGATATGCATGTTTTTATAGTAAGATTAAAAGTTTGGTTTGTTCCACTTTGCAAAAATGTTATTAGTGTTAGTCTCTTCCGTGTGAATGTCATTATAGGAATTTGTCATGTTGGATGAATTTTACAGCCGTGTGAATGGTCTTCTTGCTTCTATCAATACTCGTTATTCTATTAATAATGTTATTCTTAAGATATTTCCGATCCCTTCCGTTAAGTTGACTTCCCATATTAGCCATGCGCATACATCTAATTCAAAGAGTGAAAAAATTACAAAGTTCGTTGTGTATTTAAAAATAAATATGTAGATAGGCGTTCTTGCGACTCTAAAATTTTAGCATAATATCTCAATTTCGTTTGTGAATTATTGAATTTGAAGAAACATTTTCTAGCACCGAGGAAATGTTCTTTCATTTGTATTTTAATCATATATTTCACAAATTCACTCAGCAATATTTTGAGAACTTCAACGATCAATTTCGGATCAGCAGAATGAAAGATCCTCAGCAGCTAAAGGGATATTCACTCGAACAGAATAAACTTTAGGATCTTAGCATTAGATTTAAAATTGTACTTTCAGTTTCAAGATAGGATTGATTGGATTGGATAGGATTGTTGTCCAATTTACTTTTGCAGTTTAGTAGCTTCAAGTCGACCTACTTCCTAACGCTTTCTAATTTTACTTGAACTCTGAACTTTGACCATTGGTTTGGGATAAATAAAATCTACTTGCGATCAACATAAGGCATCAATAACTGAAAATTGAAAGTAACAAATGAGAAACCATGAAAGAGTAATAAGCTAGAAAATGTTTGCTCAACTGCTGCCAGCTCCATAAGAACGGTTCAGCAATTCGGCGAAAATATGTACTGTTTTTCACAATTGATGTTTTCGTATTCTATTTTACTCTTCAGAACCTTAAAATTAGTTGTTTCTCACTACATACCTATGGTGTTACATTGAATTTAAACTCACTGTTTATGTATTGAAATATTCAGAAACGGCTTAAGCGAATGCTGGTACTTTCTGATATAAAAAACAGTGGTCGATCTTTTGAGGTCGCTTCTCATTAAATGAACGGAGCTATTTTGTCAGTCCGTGTCCCGAAACTCTTGGCGATCGTCATACACTCCTTCCTGCTTGTGAATCATGCTTTTATAGTTCATCAACTTAAGAAGTTTCAGTGATTCTACCTGCAGGAACTTGAGCTCTTTACCAGCTGTGAAGGTGACAAACTGTTTGTCACAAAACAAAAACTTCTTTCAACTTAATAATTTTAGAGCGTCACATCTTTAGTAGTTGATACAGGCCGACTTTAAATACACTGCAAAAAAGAATACATGTTCCCTATTTAGAAAAGATGTATCTAAAGATGTATGGATATCAGTTCACAGGTGACGGAAGAGAATGTAAGTCTCTTAATAAATGTTACATAGGCATTCCTAGAATGATACTGAAACGAAGACCAACTGTGTACAAATACCACTGTTCTATTTTCAATCATTTCTGTGTTGATCATAGTTCTAAGCCCTCGAATAAACCATATTCGAATACCAAAATTTTATATTATGTTATTAAAAAAAGAGCATATTTAAATAAAAAAAGCATTGCATATTCATAAACTTAAAGCGCCCCTCAATGAAAAAGCTGATGATTTTTTTGCTCGATAACTATTGGACTGTAACTTGGAGGTCTGAAACATTCGCTCGATCGTCTTTTTCGCCTCTGCCTCTCGTGCCCTGAGCATGATGTAATCGTTGTGCGATATCAACTAGTAGGCTAGTGATCAATAGTCCTACTGTACAAAATAATTCTCCTCTAGTCATCTTACAATGTGATTTTTTTTTTATTACTTTTGAATTTGATTTAGCATTTGATTTACATTTATATAATTGAGAGTGTAAAAATTGCTCTGTATTTTTTTAGCCTGAAGATGATGTTCGTACATCGAAACGTTGCTTTTTATAAATATACACTTATATATAATTTTGCAGACTAGAATTTTGTAGATTGAGTGTGAGTGGGTAATAAGTAATGAATTAGGTACTAAAGTTATAAGTAATTTTCTACGTCTTTAAGCGCGTGATGCACTGGAAAAAATCAGAAAGATGTTTGTGAAGGAAGGTGAAGGCCAAAGATGATCTAGTAGCTCAGAGGGCTGAACACAAAACTGAAATGGAGTCAACGGATCATGAGAGCCTATAGTGCAACGTTCTGCTTCGTAAAAGGCGTGGAGAAAAGTGCTGGATGACAAATTGAAGAATTGCATTGATATTACAGGGGGCAAATATTGTTATCGGATACGCTTCCGTCTGGTTTTCTTTCTTAGTCCGAAGTCTTAAATTACATTCTTCATCGACTTTTGCAAGAGAAGCGATGCAGTTTTGCCTAATTTGGGAAGAGATAAGGGGAAATATTTTCTAAAGAAAGTTTCCACTGCCCTTTCGTTAATTTTTGAATCCAGAAACGTCTTCGTGTTCAAGTTTTTTTCTCTGGATAATGGGCCAACAAGATATGTAACACCTTTCATGGGGATACAACTAATGCATCTATGGGAATTAGCCCTTCCAGGGGGAAAATCTGTGGTCTCCAGCTGAAGGAGACCCTTCGGTCCACTGTTGTCCTGTTGGTCTTTTTTGTGGAAATACAAAGTTTTTTGGTTTTGTTCCTGTCCATCTTTTTTCGGTCCACTGTTGTCCTGTTTTCAACCTCTTCTACATTTTTTCAATTGTTTCATCTTGTTTCATAACCTTCTTTCTTAACCTACTGTTTCCAACCGCAGTGGGTCTTGTTTAGGAGCACATCTTGTACACACGCGTATAATAGATTCTGCGTCCCCTGAACTCCGTACTATAAATGGTGCCTTCACCCTTTCTTTCTTTGAACATCTTAGTTGTGGTTTTGGAGGCTGAAACTAACTTATAATCTAATCTAAGGCATGTAACAGAGGGGATAAGTCTGGAAAATTTTTTTGTTATGGGTGTTGAACGCTTTCGGAATGACGTCACAAGCAGAGTAATTTCACCAGAAAACCGACTCAAGTTTTCATCATTTCAATGCCATTTCAAAACTTATTAAGAGCTTTTCAGTTGCGAAATTTGTATTTTTTCCATGGTACTCAGAATTGTTATAATCAACTTGAGATAAAAATTAAACGCTGAAGGAACTTGGAATGAGACTCATGGGCCCTCAGCAATGCGCGAATACAGAAAAAAGTTGGTCAGGTACTCAAGCTGTTTATAGCCCTACTTCATCAGCGACCCTCAGGACTCTACTTCTTTCTTCCTCCACTCAGCACCTCGCAAAATGTCAACGAGGCATTTACGACAAGGAAATTTCATGCTGGAAAACACTGCTGAACAACTGTTAGAAACTTGCAGCTCTTGAAAATAAGATCTTCCGAAACGTTATGAGTTGAATGAAACCCATACGCAAATTTCGCCGTTATTCGTGATCCTTTTTTTCAACTAACAGGTTTAGCACCAGCTGCCACGATTTAAGAATGAGGCGTGTGCTTGAACAGTATCCAAACGAATTTACCAAAAGTCTTATAGAGATGTCCTGTTTCATAATTTCAATGACTCCTTTGATCTAAGGCCAATTTTGGTTCTTCTGGCCTCATTTATTGGTGTCATTGCATTATAGTCTCACATTTGTGCCTAAACTCTATTGAACATTTGGCTGCAATTTCAATGAAATTTCGGGATACGGGCCATCTCTCTCTGTCATTGACGATTTACCGGCCGTGAGCAATAGAGTAAAAATATCTTCCTCTAGAAAGTTATTGCCTCAAGTTATGAAATTGAAGGTTTCCTGACTTAGCTTAGCGATTTCCGCCGTTAAGGTCACATGAATTTCAAACTTTTTCTCCTTGCACGAAGAGATTTAGAGGAGTTAGGGAATAGAGTTAAACGTGGATGTAAAATTATCTAAATCTGATCTGATCAAACATGGCATTGTTTGATCTTGTGCGTGGCTTTTCCTTATAGCAGATATTAAATATCTTGTCGAGGTATCAAAACATATTTACAGAAAGATAAGAACACTTCACAACAGTGCTTAAAAGAGCGGCCAACATGGTGTTCTGGTTACTAGGACTAATTTTTGAACATGGGAAAGCATGAATGAGACGGAAAAATTATCTGACCAACGAATTCAACATCACAAACTAAATTTAAACATTCAACTGATTTAATTTCGACAAATCCAGTAGGCTTTGCTGGACGTGTCGAGAATAAATATTAAATTATTCCGAAGTAAAGTTTATCGAACAAAAATTTACATTCCCATGTCATTTGATGATTACTTGCTTTGAACTTTCTAACTACATTTCATTATTTTAAGCTCAATTGATCAAGCGAAAGTACATGTTTCCAGGACGAACAATCTGCAAGCAGTAAAATGAACAAAGTAGAAAATTATGTTGAAATTACTAAGTGTCTACAAAATTATTGTCGAATTAAGCCGGGGCCTTCTCAATAGGAACTCGAATTAAGATTATTTTTTCATCACAAAACTTCGTAATTTCAGTTTTTAAATGATAAACTCAACAGCGTGTTATCAACTCGTGAATTAAGGGTTTTTACTTCTTTTTACATAAGAACTCTTGAAATCCAACATATTCAAGGAAGGCCAAAATATAATTAAGGATTTAAATGGAATTTTTCTTGTTATTAGGTATTAAATCAAAAAATTGATTGGACAGCAGTCAGAAGTAAAATCTAGATGTCAGTGGGAAGCCTGGATGAGGATTTGAGAAAGTCAATGAGTAATATTACTCTACTATGAGTATTTTTATTTTGTAAAAATAATCATTCTACTTTGAATACTTTTTTGCATACCCCTTTCATTTTGGACTCAGTCTTGACATGTGGTGCATCAGAAGTAGTCAAAGGAAAGCATTGAGGAAATGACAAGAAGTTGTCTCACTCCTCACCATTTTAGAACGGAATGTCCACTAGCATGTGTTGCACCGAGAAACGTTGATTCATGAGAGATAAAAGTAAATAAACTGCATGACTTTTGATAAACTGTACTCTAACGCTCCTGTGAAGTGAAACAGTACAGTTAGTTAGGACAGTGAATAAACAGTGGTCTTAATAAACAAAAAATAACTCATAACAAAATGGCCAAACTAACTTCTGTAGCTTTTCAACAAGACGGTTGAAAGTGTTGTCGCAGCTTGAAAAATAGAGGGTACACAATATAATTCAACATTCGATTCCATCAAATGATGATACAAGACTAATCAAAATGAGTACATGCACATCATTTCCCAATGAAAGATAATTTTCTAGCTCTGCAGACATCTAAAGGGAGCACTCTAGACCATTGAAACTTTTGCATCAAGATTGTTTATGTTTTTCACGAAGAAAACATGGAAATGCATCGCAGAAAATATTAGAGTCTGATTTTAAAGAATGTGTTATGTTTTTTGTGACATATTTTAACTCAAATGTTTTCTAAGTCTTGTAACAAGCCCCCAGTCATAAATGATTTTACATTTAGACAGGTCGGACGTTCGCTCAGCCGAGAAGACTAGTTTGCCTTTTCAAAGGAACGCATGAATAAGTCAACAATGATGTCGGCACTGTGCTTTTGGTATGATACTAACCGAGTTCTGCTATTCATATTCAGCAATGACGAAGATTTTTACGCTAGGTAACTGCGATTACTTGGCCTAAAATTGTTAGGCTAAAGCTAAATTCAATAATAGGAACATTAGTTTTTGGGTGACTAATGTTCTCTGATATGACCCCTAATTGCTCTTAACCCTGCTGCGACGAACATGGCGTACTTTCTTGGCATTAGTTACATCAATGCCCAAAGAAACTCTGGACGCATCTGGGTGTGTTTTCTTTAATTGCAGTTCCATATTTTGGGCAAGTTAAATTATTTGCTGTAAAACGTTCGTTTGAAAATTATCATAGTTTGAGATATATAAGTCTAAAAACTGATATCTAGAAATCTGGAAAGGCCTCATACTGTTTTCGCTTGAATTTTTCATAATATTCAGTCCATCTGCAGAGTGATTGAAACATTGCTCTTGAATTCCACAAACTTACATTCTGTATGTGAAGGAATTGACACTTGTGTGCAGGTGTCATGCTGTGCAGTGGTTCATAAATTCATGTATCGCACTCATTTGCGTGTTAGTTTTGAGACTTATTAACCACATAAGCGTACAAAAAAGGCGTTGTTTTTTCCCAGTGGAGAAACGTTTTATTATGACTGACAAACTAGTGTTTCATAAGTTGGGCAGCAAAATCCAATTGAACAGTCATGTGTGAGTTATGGTTTCTCAGTAACATGTTCGTATCTCTCTTCACTCGAACTTCAAAGAGCATTTGGAAATGGTGTCTTCGTTGTGTGGTCCTATTTCATTTCGTTCTAAAAATCATCTTCATAACTTTATTAATCATTCCTTCCCAATTGAAAATCAAGGACGTATCGCCGGTGGATTAAGGACGTGGTGGTCGTTTATGTGCGATTTATAGGCTGGTCGGCCTGCTCTGCCGTAACACTCCCTCTACGCGCTCCAAACTATGCGCGGTCGAGCTCGGACGTGAAATCCATAGTTGGCCATGGATGATTTGAAGACGCCAAATTTTTGGTTGGTTACGGCCGTAACATTTGAAAGCGGCCATCCGTGGTTTACAGCCTTCCAAATGTATGCTGCCGGTAGTGTGCTGCAGGTTGTGTACTACCGGTGGTGTGCTGCAGGTGGTGTGCTGCAAGTGGTGTGCTCCAGGTGGTGTGCTGCCGGTGGT
>JACJUY010001027.1:112491-132062 GCA_014220935.1 Platorchestia sp. MABIK | reverse complement strand
TATGCTGCAGGTAGTGTGGTGGTGTGCTGCCGGTGGTGTGCTGCAGGTGGTATGCTGCAGGTAGTGTGCTGCTGGTGGTGTGCTGCCGGTGGTGTGCTGCAGCAAATTATCGCCGTGCGTATAATGGATGGACGTCACCCATCAAACGGGTGTTTTGACTTTGTTGCGTGCACTGCATTATGCTTAAAACAAAACGTCGACAAATTTATTTCATATTCATTCTTCTCTCAAAATGTTCACAACATAATAAATGAACACTTTACTTTCCTATGCTTACAATAAAAACATCGGTGCGCTCACTTGCGTTCATTTATGTGCTAACGATTGCTGTGGGTATGTTCTCATTTCATTCTTCAATGAAATGTCACCAATCAGCTAAAATAGTTTCAAAAATAACGCAGGAGCTAGAGCAGCAAATGTACTTAATTTCAAGATCAGCTTTAATACTCGATTTTTCCAAATTGTCATGAAAGGATGCTAGTCTAAGTTGTTTTCAAATATTTGAACATGAAGAATTAGTATATTTTAACAATGTCACCAAATTTTAAACTTTACCCGTAAAAACGAATTTAGTCTTTGCGTGCGTTTTAAACATGTCACATACCCCAGTCCTTAGAAAAAAAATGAGGACCAATTGTTATTTCATGCTAGCCTCGCCAGTTTGAATTAGAATTGATAACAAGAAAACATAATCTAATACACCCTTACATACTCACGTGAAATATCTGCAAAATTTTGTCGTCTAGTATTATGTACTTCTCCAAAAATTTATTTCGAACATTCAGACGTTAGTGTCCGTGAGCCAATTTTTAGGGTAACTTAAAACTTGATCTAGGGGCTCCTTCAAAGCACTGCGCGCGATCTCTCAGTTCAACTTCATGACTGAGTCGTCTTGCGATGTACTGGAAGTAACCGACTTAGCAAGGTCGCGATTGGTGTGAGTTTTTCTTTTGACTGTGTTCTTCGCAATTATTGCATCAGATAAATTGTGAATTAGTATTGCATCAGATGCTAAAAGCATGTTTATTGATGCTGTATTGATTGCTTACCGCGATTTTGAGGCGATTGACGGTTACGTTCATTTTCACGTTGGTTGGCGAGCTCAAGCTGAGTTCAATTTTTTAAACTTAGTTATGTGAAGTGTTGTTCGTCCGGCTGTTTTGAAACTTGAGCAGTGGTATTCATATCAAAGTACTCTGGATAGATTACTGAACAAATTTACAGAACAGTTCACATTCACTTGATTCATTTGCAAGTTATATTCATGAACATTGGAAGCTTGGAGAAGAAAAACTTATTTTCGTGAACTTATTTCAAGTAGCTCTAGTAGAGAGTTTTGTATATAAAGATATAGGTAATCAGCTATGTTTCACGCTATGTTAATAGAAAATTATGTTAGTAGATGCACAATGGCTTTTTCCTCATGATTTGTGACATTTCTACATTTACGATTTTTCTGGCCTAATTATTTTTGGCTTATAAACAGAATTGAATGTGCTATATTGTTTTTTAATGTCGTTTTTGAGTTGGACTAATTGTAGTGCAAAATTATTTATATAATGCACTTGGCCTCCTGTGTGGGGACACATGCTGCCATGAAACGATGTCCTCTAAATGGTCCCTTCATTATCCCCTCTCCTGAATATACCGTTGTTGTATTATGGGAGGCGTAATTGCATTCTGTAAATAATAACAATGATAATTTTTCTGGAAGATTTTTAAAGAAATATAAATTTAATATAACTCATGTGTTATAGAGTGGCTGCAAAGACTTTTTTTCAAATGTGTATTGATGACATAATAAGTTACTTATTTTTACCATATGAGTAAGTGTAATTATTTGCTGAATGCTAACCCTGTATTGATGTCACAATAAGTTACATAGTTCAACGATATTAACAAGTGCAAATGCTAACATTGAACAAAAAATAAGACCAATGTGTTTTTTACAGAGCTTTGTATCAGTGCCAACAAGAATAGAGAAAACGCTGGTGATAACCAAAACTCTGAGTTTATAATGAAAAATCGATTGCTGTAAATATGTATCATGGCCAAAAAATAGCACCGCGTTGTGTGACTCTTGCTCTTTTGGGACTTAGCACTCCTACTGGGTCCAAGAGAGATGTGCATTTGGGTCATTTGTATTGTAATTATTATTTTGCCTTTTCATGATGGACATTTTTATTTTTTCTTACGTCCATGTCAGCTCGTCTTTCTGTCGTCAACTATTCTCTTGTTCAATTTATTTTTCAAGATTTGGAATTCTAGGCATTGAGTCCTGTGTAACAGTGCACCCTATCTATCATTTGAGGGTATGGTTTATTGTAAATACTTTATTGGTGGATAATTGCGCTAGCTAATTGTGCTCTAGTTTTTTCTGTATAACTGCATTAGTAATGCAAGGAAATTCTTTTGTGCTATACTCTGCCTTTATTTTCCATTTGGTTTTCTAATGAAATATTTTACAGTGTTTGAACTTGTTATATAAAATGCTGTTCAGCATCCAGTCAATAAACAAGCACATTCAGTCAATTTCAAGTGCCTACGTATGCAATTTATCAATGATGCATTTTTTAGAAAAAATTTTTTTTTGCTGGGTCATTGGTCACCCAGCTGAGGTAGGGTATTGAAAACTTACATTGTAACGCTAATTCCATTTGTTATGTTCTTTAATGATATTTAAAATGTTCCCTGCAGGAAAATCATTTCTATAATGTCTTGAAATTTGAGTGATCTATCAAGAACACTATATATATATAATGTACATTGTACATGAGTGTTGGAAGGGGACTCTGTACACATGAGTTGATATTTATCTGTATATTAAGAAAAAAAATAAAATATGAAATATTTTATTGGTTTATTTCTTGATGTATAGATATATCAAGAAGTATATATACATATATAAAGGGTGTTGTGTAATTGGATGCACATATTTGAACCAAATACAGAAAACAAAAAATAAAACGATTTTCGTGAGTGACATAAACCTTAAAACATGTTTGTTTTCGAGAAATGATGACCTGAAATAATTTTAGATTCCCGTTAGAATGGGCTTGACATGCAGCCAACGAGTAAAATCTAACTTATTTGGCGCGCGCTTCAGGGTATTCCTACGGAAATTTATAATTATTTCAGGACATCATTTCTGGAAAACAAAGAAATTTTGAGGTTTTTGCCACTCCTGAAAATCGTTTCATTTTGCGTTTATCTGTAAATGATTAAAATATATGCATCGCATCACACAACACCCTGTATATACCGGGTGTCCCACAAAAATGTCTTTTGAATTTATTGTATCTCTGCTTTAAATTAACATATTTGAAATGTCTTGTTTTCACAATGCAATGAATTTTGTTCCCTTTTTGGATAATTTAAGTTTTTGGAAATCGTTTAATAACCCCTTGACAGTGATCGATTTACTGAAACAGGTGGAAAAACTAATTGTTCAAAGGAAAAGTTTTTTAAACAACACTGGTGTTCTTCATTTCTCAATACATTACTTACTTCCTTATTTCATCATTTGAAGACACCTAAAATGCAGCTCACTTAAGATCAAAGAATTTTCATCGTATTAGAACATGAAGCAACGAAAAAGTGTGACAAGGTTATAGTAGCATTTAATTTATTTTTAATTTTCTAACTGCGATACAAAGTTTTCTTATCGGATACCTTTCTGGGAATTTTTCATTAATTGTTCATCGAACTTTTTACAGTTTTTAGTTGCTTCATTTTCCAATACAATAAAAATTCTTTTATAGTTAGTGACCTGCAATTTAGGTCTCTTCAAATAATGAAATAAGGGAGTAAATAACCACTCAGAGCGTGTAAATACTTGGTGGTATGTAGGATACAGCATTGTGAAATTATTTTTAACAGTAGGTATTGAGGAATGAAGAAGAACACCAGCGTTGTTTTTAAAACTTTTCCTATGAACAATTAGTTTTTCTACCTCTTTCAGTAAATCGATCACTGTCAAGGGGTTATTAAACGATTTTCAAAAAACTAGGGAATTCGAAACGGAAACAAAATTTGCTACATTGTGAAAAAAAGATATTTCAAATATGTTAATTTACAGCCGAGGTATAATCAATTAAAAACTTGTGGACATTCTTGTGGGACACGCGATATAATGTAGACGCTCCTCAGAGGGATTCAACTATTGTATCTATGGGAACTCGCGCTCCTTGCTAGGAAAATGTGAGGGCCCGAGCTAAGAGTTAGGTAGGCCTTCTTTTTGTTCAAATGAAATGTTTTTGTGATGTTAAGGACCACCTATTTTCGGTTAACTGCTATCCTGTTTTTAACACCTACTTTTTTCTTCAACTTTGATCTTGTTTCATGATATTTTTTCTCAACTTAATGTTTTTATACCATTTTTGCACAGATTCCGCGTTCCCTTAAAACATTGTTTGATTAAAACGTTTGTGCGATTGCTACGGTTGGTTCGGTTAGGTTGTGAGTAGCAGAATTTAGAAACCGACTGCACTGCTCAAATCCATTCTTGTACTTTAGAAAAATGTGAGAAATATAAGTGTACGATAATTTTCACCTGGTATGCTAAAATCAATTCAAAAAAAGGTAGTGAAATCATGGAAATGCTATTAATTTATGCCGGTATGCGCATGAGCAATTTACTTAGTGGTTCACATATGTCCCAAAACGTAGTCCACCTGTTGCCTCCATACTAAATGGTGCCTTCCCTTTCCTCTCTTTAGATCTCATTTGTTGTGGATAGGGAGGCTTAAATTAACCAATAATTTAATCTATAATGTGAACGAGCGTTGAAAGGAACTTTGTGATATGGAAATTTCATTCCCATTCTCATGTTTATGTAGTTGATATATGTTTGTTACATGCAGCATTTTAAACGGATTGTGATTTTATGTTTAATTCCTATATTATTTTTGGTGTGCAATTGGTGAGAAGGCTGTGATTAATGGAAGTATGATATTCATGTAAATTTTAATGTAGAAAATGTTTAATTTTTGTAATAAAAGTTAAAGAAAGAGTGGGATTCTTTGTCATTTCTAGTGTATTGCCTTTTGTACCTGAGCTCCTAGTTGCACGTGCATCGATCTCATTGGATGTACATTATTGTACTGAGCTTATTGGGTCAATACATTCACAATGCATTAAGTGTGAATGTATTGTAAGATCCAAAGCTTCCAGTGCAATATTGTACACCCCGTGAGGCGAGGCACGTGCAACCGGGAGCGATTTTTTAACCAATAATCCATGGACGGCCAGCCGCGATTCAAATCTGGTTCTGAGGCGGTACACGGCCGGTAGGTAAGGCGGGTCACGGGTGATTCGCGGGCGATTTTTTATCCGATAACGTGGACATTTAACCTCTAAACCGCGCGTATTCCAACCAAAAAACAACCGTGTTGCCAACGCCGTTCCACCGGCGATACGGCCTTAATTTTCAATTGGGTTGCTTATGCTATCCGTGTTAATTCAACTATTGCTGTTCTTCGCAACATTACAGACTTCAAAAAAAGTGCCTTCAATATAATTTGAATTTCAGAATAATGTGATTTGTTTCGTTTTAAACGATTAAGAAATTAACCTCAGAGGGAGCGGGGGAGGAGGGCGGGGTTATTGTGAGGTAAAGTAAGATTTATGTAAACCTATGTTTTAGTATGCTCCCAAATAGGATTAAGAAAAATGAATTCAACCGAACCAATTGTGGTCTTTCAACTCAATAACGCTATTTTACTGAAGAGAGTGAAAGCCATGGAAAAAACGATCGAGTCATGAGCGTCGATGGTTCATGGGCTGCTCGAATTCCAGTTACCCAACGATCTAAAGCAGCGATTTCCAAACTCTCTCTGACCTTGTACCCCTTCAGTACTTCGTGCCCCTATTCGAAGAAAATATATTCAGTGATATGTATATTTAAATATTAGAAAATCCACTGTTTACATAAATGTTTTTTCGCTCCCTTGATAACATTAGATTTACCCCTTCAGATAGGCAAATGCATCTAGGGATTCATGTCCCTCAGGGAACAGTACAGTAATCCTATGTCTGAAATTATCCACAAAGAAGAGCCTGTCGTGCGCGTTATAAATTGTATAACGGCAAGCTCAACAACGCTATTCTTGCTTGGTCTTTACGAGGACCAAACTGCTCTGAGTAGGCTAGACGAATCGACAAAGTTACTAGAGCTTTTTGAGTTTAGATGGCCCCCATCTACACTTGCGTCTGTACGGTTATGAATGATGTTCTCGACGGTCGTTGCGTGTCGATAAGAAGTTCTGGCCGTTATTTAAGGTTTGAAGATCATTAACGAAACAGAAATGTTTTCCTTGATGGCTATCATTTTCTATAGTCGTTCACTATAATACTGATCAAAATCGCCTTTTGCTTCAATAAGATAACGAACTCTCTAAGTCTATGAATACCTTTAGCTCTGAGAACTTTCTTTGAATATTCGTAACTTAATGCTAAGTATTAGTCACTGGATGAAATGAACTTCCCTAAAACATTCCCTGCACGGAAAAAATTATTAGAAAATGGTTTTGAAATCGTATTTGATAACTGATCAACGCAGCCTGGATGCAGGGTGATAAATACAAAACCATAAACTACGTGTTTCTCTTCTAACTAGAGAGATCCTATGAGCAATGAGCATGTTGATTAGCATTACTGTGCGCGTCTTTAGAATCGTTGAGAATATCTACAAAACCTGGATCCAATTTTTCATACAGTATAAAAAAGGAGAAATGGGCGCTGCTTTGAGATTTACTCATTCTGTGGTAAAAAATCCTACACATGCAGAAACACTTGATCTGTCTTTATTATACCTACAAATTTACTTTATTGAGCGTTTTACCAAGTCTTTGAACTGCGCACCCGAACAGTTGGATGTACCCTAAATCTGGTCTCCACTGGCATGGCCACATATATAGATAATTTATTTGGTAATTAAATTTTGTTCCGACGAAAAAAATAATGCTCATTGCACAGACAAAAAATGATGTCAGGCGAGGTATTGAACAAACAAAACATGTTTATTTAGAAAAATGAAATGTGAGAATCTTATATCTTCCTCAAGTCGGTGCCATTTTCTCAAGTTTGAGATCTGTTCACTCAACTCACTTTAAATAAATTTTTTAGTTTTGTACAATGAAAACTTCCGTTTTATAATAACATCTTCTTTCATATTTTATTCTTTAACATATTTGTACAATTTCGTCTTCCGTTAGTGTGTAGGTGTGGCTCTTTAATTTTCCTACCTGACGGGGTTTGATTCTGCGAAATTTGAGAGTTTGAAAAATAAGTTTCAGCATTTTGGCAAGAAAGAATTTACAATACACAATTGGAATCTTCGCTTTGAACATATTTAAACTTTCATATATCAATTCCTTAGAAATTGTTTCGTAACGGTTCAGCGGAGCTCTTGTATCTCAATTCAGAGACTTGACATCATCTCCAAGATCATGTGCTTCATTTATGGAAAATTTGAAAGCGAAACATTGTAAAGACGATATCGCAATAATAGCAAATTTTAGAAAATTACGCTTATATGTGAAGAACGAAGGTCGAAAATTGGACTGTATTTTAACATTTATGTTTTAAGTTCTGAAATATTTTCCACTATCTAATGAGCGTCTGCTTACTATTAGCTGCACTGCTGTTGAAATAAAATAATTCAAGTAACTAGTGAGAAATACATCAGATCCATGAAAATTATCGATGAGGGTATCTACCATTATAAACAGTTGAATTTGGTTGCTAATACGTCATTTCCACTATAGCATGCAATGTACGTTTTACTTGACATGTTTTGCTTGATACATTGTTCTGGAATGAAAGAGTAATATCTTCAGGATTGGGCTCATCTCGAAAACGGTTTACATAATTCCAAATTTTTGCCGTCAGTTTTAATTTTCTAAGTCGACTACGTCTAACGTCTGGACTACGTCTTTAGAATTAATTGTGAATCAAAATTTTAAGAATCGAAACAATATTTCTGAAATCGTTCTTCCTGGAGGTCATTCCTAAATGTGGCAGTCTACTCTTCACTAGAAGTACAGTAACTTAAACGCAGAAATGAATTCGAACTAAGTCTTTAATACAGATTTTGTCATCGAGAAGGCGTAGTTGACACGCTTCAATAATTGTAGGTATGATTGGAAGAAATTACAGTGAAGGTAGAGAATCACAATAACAGAGCTTCCGTGAGAGAGCACGATAATTCAATTATAGCGACCCAATTTACAAACATTCCAAGCTGTCCTTTTAAAACCTGTTAAAATAAATTGAATCCTAAATCAGCGTGTCTCTCTTAACGCGTGGCACCATGACACGGGAGGATTCGTTGTGTGCGGCACTTTGGGGGAACACGATTCCTAATGTGTTTTGCAGATTCCTAATGTGTTTTGCTGATTCCTAATGTGTTTTGCAGATTCCTGATGTGTTTTGCTGATTCCTAATGTATTTTGCAGATTCCTAATATGGGAAATTCTGTGAAGACGTAAATTACTGACTTCATTATTAGATCTTCTTATTATGTCCGACAAAAGTTTTCAGTTTCACATTCTATGGTTGCTTGAATAATTTCATCCTAAATAAGTCATCAACACATCAACGTTCAAGGTCTGTACACATTCGTGTTGTTTAAAAGCAACAACAAACATTCTGTTCAAAGTTTACCACTTTGTGCCTAACACTACTTCAAAAACTTGAAAATTCTCAGTATTTTCTTCGAAATTTTATTTGAAGGAAAAGCTGTATTATTTCTGATGTATAGTCAAAATTTGTTCATGTGATAGAGAACAGAACTCAGGGTTGTTGATGGATATAAAACTTTGTTCGTCTAGATAGTGAAAGCTGGAGTGGTTATTCCTGCGTCTGTTATGCATAAGAGAATAGAAATTAGGTGATTCATAATGTTAGAATTCAAAAGATGTTGAACATATTCTAGGCACTGGGAAGGCCACTATATTTACTGGATGATTCAGGCCAATTCTTTGTCTTCTTCTCACATGTTTGAGAACTTGACTTTTGTCAATATTGTTAAAAAAGTGCGCTTAATGAAAGACATGATAGACTAGATCGTGAGAATTGGTGTTGCTTACAGATAATGGAAGACATAGATTCTAGTAGAAAAACTGATGAATTTAAACTTGAGAAAATGTAACTCAAATGTGAATGTGACCCAGGTTCCGATGAAAGACTGACGTGAAGGAAAATCTCGGTGTCAGATATACGTTTGTGTACACACTCCGCTTCTGTTTACTCTCAGGAAATCACTAATTTATAAAAAAATCCCTCTGTTTCATTAGTGTGTCCGAAAGTCAACCAAAAATTAAGAAGCCCTCACACATGACGCCCGGAGTGCTTGTTTACAATTACATTTTTCATGTCTGAAATATTTCCCCCTGCCTAATGAAAATCTTCCCCACCCGATTGCTCCCCAGCCTCATGGTGAGCCTAGTTTCGGTGTTGTGCGGTTCTCACTTGCTTGTTCCACAGTTTTTCATTGTGGCAGCGCGAGTCAAAAATTCCTGCCAAATGTGAAGTGCGTGTTGTGATTCGTTTCCAAACTCAGAAAATGCTCGGCCGTCCAATTTTTTTGCGAATAACGCGTGTGCATACTAATAATACGATGAATGGCTGTACGAAAATGGTGCACGACGAGAAAATGGTCAACAACGTTTAATCAAGGAAAACCAAATGTGCACTACACGAAGATCGAAATGAGCGGTTATTACTCGTTTCAAACGAGTCGAAAGTAAAAGTGAAAAGATAATTCAGGAAATTCGATGTTTAACTATGAACACTAAACTTTATCTTTGCCTAACAATTCAAGGCCTTTACCACCATGTCTTTCTTTATTTTAGTGGAAAACAGTTCTTAATCGATGAAGACCTCAAAAAAAGAATCAGTGATATCCGGGCTCAGATCTTTGGCAGAAAAAGAGTATAGCATCGACGTTGAAAAACTAGTATCACGTTGCAATGAAGGCTTAACTGTAATCAAAATTACATTGAATAATGGGGCAATATCCTGTCATGTTATGAATGCGGATTTTTGTTAATAATTTTAGTTTTTATTTACTTATGCTGAATTGTTCTTGACTTTCTGGAAGACTCTTGCCAAATCTATAATTATCTGCAAGATTTACAAGAACGTACGTTCAAACGAAAATTGAAAGGAGAATGTAAGCATGTGGGGCTGTTTTTGAAATACGTTTTTGCTTGGGCATTGTATTTGTCCGCGCCGTGTTTGCGAAGGAGGAACCATTTAAGCAGTTCAGCCCAGCAGGGAATGCTCGTTGTTCGGGACCACTGTTAAAAAGAAGAGTTAGCCTGAGGTCATTTCTGTGCGAATGGAGAAGACCTTCCATTTTATCCATAAATCTGTGTCTCATGTATAGATGGATATCGAGAAACATTAATCCGCTGTTGCAGGCTTGCAAAGCGTTATACATTGATGCTCAATTTATGTCACATATAATGATAAATTTTCTGAGACGCTTCTGGTCGTCTTTTAAAAGATATTTGGTGCAACCCTTCTATTTTATTTAATACAGTTGTATTTTATTATTATTTTTTATTTTGCTCTTAAATTAATTTTATTTGGCTGAGTACCGTCTACACTCAAGTTTTATATGATCTAATGGGAAGTTCTTATCCTCTCAAAATTTAGTTCTGGCTATTCATCATTGGAATGAAGCATTATAGTTGTTGAATAACTGGGACTAATGCTTATCTGAGTAAAATAAGGCCAACGTAAGATGACATCGTACAACTCATGAATTGACCGTCTACTCTGGAGTCAATTCAAACGTCCAAGAAAATTTTGCAATATTTATTAAGCCCCTCAGAGGTATAAACTGTGGAACATTACAGTAATACAGTGTAGCAGATTTTCTGAAGCTGGGATTCCATTTGACACTTCTTGACCCTGTGGAAAAAATTATGCTTCTTTACTGGCAGCAAAATTAGACGTCCTTTCGTTACCAGCCTGTGCCGAGAGACAAAGACTTTTTTGGGAGTCCAGGCCTGACCGTTACCGATGGTATAGGCGTGGTATCCCGGCCACAGGATCCTGTAAATTGTGCTAAGAGACCAAGATTTGTTCAGGGAGTGCCTGCCAATTGGCGAGGGAGTGGCGCGCTCCCACGGCCGCTGGATCTGTGTAATTGCTTCCCTCAAATACCTCGCGCGTGCTGCGCCTGCGCAACGACGTCCACTGAGCGCCTGTGCTGCTGCGGTCCCTTGTTTGAGCGATGCAATAAAGACTCCGTGGCGTTCACTGCTGGCGAGAGCAAATAAGAAATACTTTTATAGTTTATCTTGCAGTGAGGGAGAAATGTTATTTTCCATCTCCTGATCAGAATGGATTAACTTTATATGTATAACAGAATTGAATGGTGTAAGTGAGTGCTTGATTATTCTGGAGAATGATAAGAATATAAGGTTGTGGACAAACTCAACTTATTTGGAGCTGCTGAAGCATATTAAAATAGTTTTATTTAAATTATAGTTAGATTTTCGGTAGAGCTTGGGCTGGAACACACACTCTTACATGACTTGAGGCACTCTCTCAGTACAAAGCGTCGTAGAATGGAATAAATTTCCCTAATGAACTCCCCTCACCCTACTGGAGCAACACTTCACTTTGCCAATCAAAACTTTTTTGGCCACATGACAGAGTTGGGGCAGAGTGCAGAAGTTCGCAGGTATTTACATTACTTAGGCTGGGACGCGAAGGCTCCGCTCCACTCCACGTGCCCACCGCTCACATGACATGGACCTTCTTCCACCTCATCTGTGTGCTTCCAATGTTAGAAAACATTTTAAATTGGTTCTTGTTATCACGTGTGTAACGTGAAATATCTTTGACGGTCATAAAATGTATGGAATAGCAAATTTTATCACCAAAAAGCTGGCATACACCTGAGTCCAAATACTAGTTTAACTTGTCGGCACTTGCGTAATAATTTCATTTAAATTTTTTAAAAACTCGTTTTTAATGTAAAGTTTCTCTGTTCGCCAAGCTGGTTTAAACTAGAAGTAAATTTTAAATAAGAAAAAATCCGTTTGTAGAAATATGATGAAATAAGGATGTAAATAGGTCTATTTCAATGGTCAAAGCCGATATTCAGCAGTACAGCAGAGATGTTTGAAGGAAGCATGATGAACGTTCTTCTAGCAACAGAGTAATTCAGGCTTGTTTCCGTGTCTCATTCTCCGGGAAAATTCATTGTGGCCAGACGAGTTTCCTACCTCTTTTTAAACCAAGAATGCTGCATTTCTTAATCATGAGCGTGATTACTTCACGAGTCTGAATTGGAGAAATGTCGAAAGAAATTTTTCATGAATTTCATAGCAGGAGCTGCAACTTGAACATCAGGCGATTTTTTGAGGATGCCTTCCGATGACTGAATAGTTAATAGATAAGTTTAAGGGCAACGTGCACAGCCACTGATTTTCACTATGAACATTTTTATTTTGTTAACACCATGAACAACATTTTATTTAACCCGAATAAACTGTATTTAGGTGAATGAATTACTTTGTGTTAACTTACGGATGAACAATTTTTTCTTCATTTGTTCGTTTAAGGCAAGATCATCCGCTCGTGCGTGACACCTTAGCAGTGATTCTGATTTTTAAATTTGTCTTAATACTCGTATGCTTATGCATGAATGATAACCTGTTTTATCCGTGAACTATGAACCAGAGTTGAATTTGTCAACTGCTGAATTTAAAATACTGAAGTAGTCTTAATTATAGCAACTACAAGGAGGAATTCATATTGGGGCGAAATTTTACCCATAATCAGCTTCTATACAAGTAAATGCTTTGGAAAATTTACTGTCCCTTCTTTTGTATTACTGTTGACGTGGTCCACATCACGATGGCTAGTTTATTATTCCAGTATTTCCCTGATGTACTGAATTCCATTCAATTTTTACTACGATCCGCAATCAAACAATGGTTATTATGTTTGTTCGTGAAACGATGAAATGTTTCAAGACATTATGTCTTTCCCTTGATAGGTTTTTACGCCACATAACAATGGGTAACGCTAACTTCTGGATCATATGCAGCAGTAAAAGAGTTCAGGTACACAAAACTTGATGCATAAAATGTGTACAACAAATTGGGCTTCAGAAATATTTTACCACATACGTAGGTCCATCGTGGGTAGATATCTTCACCATAGAAAGTATAATTGCCTTTGTAGGTGGTTAGTGAAAATTACGAGTAAATCATATAAATATGTATTGTTTATTAGATAGGTGAACCTAAGCAAAGGATTAAAATACTGTAAATACACTCTTAGCCTTGTGAACAATATTTTCCATATTAAAATACACAGATATACACGTTGCCGCTGTCAGATTTTATTGCAGCCTTGAGGAAAGAGCACCCCTTGAGGAAGATTTATTTTAATATTGAACCTAAAGCAATGAAATTTGATACACTGATAGTAAATACAATTTGGAATCGTTTGTCGTCTCTGAAAAAATGCGATTTTCTGTAAAGAAAAAGAGATTTCATAGAAAACGAGATTTTAGGGGTGGTATTTCAAAATGCATCTCCTCCTACAGTTTTTAAGTAAAAGTGATGATTTTGGTGTCATTGTATGCGGAAACACTTGTAAATTCCAAAAACTTTAATGAAATTTTCAAAACTTTTAGTTTAAAATGAAAAAAACTTAAAAAAATCCACGGCATGCCCATTTTCGATGAATGAGGGACTTATGACGTCACAAATTTTGATTAAAAATGAATTTCGAATATTTTTACAAGTTTTTGGAATGCCCACGTTTTTCCGCATCCAATGATACTAAAATCATTACTGTAGCTCAAAAACTGTAGGAGGAGATGCATTTTGAAACCCCACATTCCGATCCTGCAAAATGAGGTAAACAAAGAAAAACAAATAAACATAAACAATCTCAATTTTTCTTTATTACTATTGGTTGGGTCAGCTAGGACCCTTGAAATCATTATACAGTAATAAAGAGACATAGAAAATGACATAGCAACGTCAAGCCATGAAGAAAGTTCCACGGGGGAGGTGTAACATGATAAAATATCACTTCCTCCTCCCTTCCCCCCCAAAAAAAAATTCAAACCCCCGTAGCGGGCGAACCAATGAACGTACGAACATCATTTTTTCACAGGATGCACCTGACATCTCACCCTTCCTATTGCAGCTAAAAATCAATATCTCATGAGAATTCGACATTCTGGGGGTACTCTTTCCTTGAATCGGTTGTGTTTAATGTCAGCCAGGATTTTGAATACTAGTGTAGGTGTTGACACTTGGACTGCTACTGCATACAGGAAATTTTCCCTTTGTTCGCCTTGTGCTTCACTTCTCAGCTTGTGCAAAGTGATTCTTGATGATGTATGTTTCACCATTGTACTTCCCTGTGTATTTTTGACATTAATACACATTCCCGTTGAAGTCTTCTAAAAACTTTAAATTTTCAGGGTTTTTCAATTGAGGTACGGAGGCAGAATGTAAGTCGCAATTACTCGATCGTCTCTAGCGCTCATCAATGGCGCAGCTGTGAAGATCATCCACTAATTGTATTCAACATTTCGCCACGTAACTCGACGTTTTCTTTTTAAATCATCGTGGAATGAGCACACTGTGGATTCGTTCATTTTACTTGATAGAGGAATGGTTTTATTCTACCGGAACATTTCTCTAAGGTTTTAAGTTCATAGCACAGATTTCGTTGCATGTCTCATTACGACGGCCACTTGAACGTAGAATTACGTTGTGAAATTTCGTCGGAAATAATGGGCGTGAATTTCACGTGAGGCTGAGACATTGTGTTTTATCTCATCGTAAATTCCGGAACAACCATTTTGTGGTTAAGGTATATAGAGCTTTGATTCCAATGGGAACTTCAGAAAAATATAAATTATAAATCAAATGCAACTAAGCTGATAATGATAGTTCCATCAACGGAATTACACAAAATGTGATTCATTATCAACTTATGGCTAAAGAAAAGTTTGAAACCATGAATGAGGTGATCAAATAGTTTTATAAATAAACTCCCACATGACATCGTAAAATGTAAAAATCATCCTTAGCTCGTAGCTATTGCGTTGATTTTCCATTATTTTAAATCTGTTCGGATATAGTTATTGAAATTTGTTGCATTTTCCAAGCATATAGGGTGTGCTCATTATGCTCATTCATGATTTTTTTGATAAAATTTCTTCGTATTTTATTCACTCATGTGGTTTTAAATATATTCTTCTTTCAAATTTATTATGACATGAAACTGTGCCTGTTACGGTACAATGTTGCCATTGAAAACACCGAACACTCGCAGTAATACACCCACTCTCTTCAAGTGATGACTGACTTATGTAAGAACATGCAATGAATGTATTTCGAATGTCCAAAAGCGCAATTTAAAGCTTCTGCTTCTACTCCAAGTTGTCTTTCAAAGATCGAAACATCAAATCTTTTTTCAAAATGAATCATTGTTCTTGCGTCAAATTCATTTTTTAACATATCCCTCCAGCGATCAGTTACTGTCTTTTTAGAGCCAGTAGTTAAAATTGTCGTTTTTTTCGTTCACTGTTTTGATTCTATCTCGAGTTTATCAGCCTTTTTCAGATGTGAAACGTAAAATAGTACGTACAAGAATCAATCGCGTTTCCATTCCCCGTCCTGCGTCAGACCTTTTTCCGGACGATAGCGTCGAGTTAGCCGCGCTTTCTCTCCTTGGTACAGAACGAAGAGCTTTTACAACAAGAGATTCAGCGAAGCGTTACGTTGGGTCGCCCACTCATGGTATAAATCAGTGTACTGTTCTGTAGATTATTATCAAGGGAAAGTATATTTTTTTCAATGTCATTGATTTGAATGAGATTTTGCTTGGGTGTTAGTAGCAGGGACATTCATGAACGGTGAAAATAGGGGCTATTCTAGCGGGTTTTTTGATAAACGACATTTTAGTGCATTTTGCTTTTGATAGGCTGATTTGCTACAGAGGTTTTCTAAGAGCTGGAGACTGGATACTTCTGTTGATTTAAGTGTTTTTATTTATTCAATTTTCAATATAGTTGGGAACATAAATTAAAATGATAGTATTTGAAGTACCCGTATTCACATCTTGGGAAAAACGTATTGAAATACTGCGCTTTAATCGAGCACGACCTCCGGACAGGGCACAAAATTTTGTTTCTGTCCCAAAACATGCAACAAGGCATTATTTACTTTTAATGGTGCGATGTTATCTTTTCATTGCTGAAGTTCATTTTTTATTGACAAATGTGTGTCTATTTATTAGGATACATTTCTTGGTTCAACGCTTTCAGTTAAATTTCATAAAATTTCGACGAATATTCCTTGCTTGTAAATTAGGTCAGCTTACAACTATGTCATCTATTTCGACATGCAAGTCTTCGTCTTAGCATGTTATAGAACGTCATTACACGTGGATGTCCATTGCACTTGAAGACGTACATTTACTTACATTTAGCTGAGGACTGTAAAGACACTTGTGTGCCCTTGCTATAGAATGTCTTTCATTGACTTTATATAAACAATGCGACTCACCGTGCCTAGAGTTATAAAAGTCTCCAAAGCTGAGTTTTAACAATTCCTTCTAAGAACACGTCGCCATTACTCGGTGTTGCTGCTTCTACCCCACGGACTTAAGAAACCATTAAACTTTCACTTTAACTACAACGTTTCAAGATATCTTTCCCGGCTTTGGTCTGAGAAAAATATAACATAGTAGTTTTCATAGCCCCACTTGTCTGTTGATTCCATTTCATTTCGCAGTATTTCAGTATCTCAAAATCACCAGCGAACCTCAAATATCTCCACCACTTGTCTGCAAAGAGTATAAATTATTTGAATTTTCCCTCTGCGTTGGAAAAAGAATTCACTGCTCAGCACAATTTGTCACTGCCGTAAACAGTACAGACAAATTATCCAGAATAACAGTGTGCGCTAGAATGTGTTACTTAACACTTTGGCTGCGACGTGAGCCTCCAGTGATACGCGGAGGGAATTTGCATAATGCTACTGATCGACCAGTAGACAAAAATTCAATTTGCATGATTACTAAATGAAAATTCAATGGCATGATCTAGTTAATGTTTGCTATTTCCAACATTATTTGCGAGAATTTACTTTAAATTTGAGTAGAATATTAAACTTCGGTTTTACCTGCTGCCGTCAAAGTGTTAAATCAATGCCATTGCGTGAACTCATATTTATGTGACCAAGTTATCCTTCATGTGGAAAAATAACTAACATTTTACCCTTGTTTTGAAATCGCATGTTTTGGAAGGTTCTATTTCTAAGGTCTCAACTATTCATTTTGTGGCTAATTTTATTACATTCACTTTTTTTCAGACGTTGTTGATGAAAGAACATTTGTGAGAATTAAGTCTTAATCTAGTCTAAAAGTATACATATATATGGAAGCTCTCATGAGCGCTGGTGTAGACTCTAGTTCACTATACTTTAATGAATCTCAATTATTTCCATTAACTTTGCTATAATCTGCTAATTAACTACCATCACGTTCTTTGAGTGAAGGGACTGAAAGTTTATCTGTGCAAGAAGATAAAGTGCAATGATTTCTGACTTTTTCGCATGTGCTTTGAGTGGAAGCCAAACGTCACTTCAGAAGTTCAATACAATGCTTTTCGAAGCGATTGGTGTGCTACTTCTTCTACAGATATGAATTCTGGGACCGCTTCTATTTGTTTTCTGCAAATTGTGAGCCTTTTCGAAGTTTAAGAAGTTCATTTGAAAGAAAACTCCGAACTTCACCTGAGGCTTGACCGCTCGGTTACGCAGATGAGCGCCAGCGGACATCATGTCTTTACAAATCTTCGTCCGTCAGTTCGCTCGAGTGCCGCTCAAGGGAGACAAGGTGGCCAAGGTCACATTCAGAGGTGAGTACTTGCATTTTGTTCATCATATAATGGAATCGTATTATGGAATATGGTCGCTGTATAATAGTATCGTATAATAGAATCGTAAAATAGAATCTGTTCGCGCTATACTAGAATTTGGGACTCGTAATGCTCAATGAATTGAATATCATAGCTTGGTGTTTACTAAAACCGTTCTTTGTAGTTATGATACCGAGGTCATCGTAACAGCGACTTCGACAGCACATTTGTTGTGGCTGTCTTGTAGCGAGGCTTATATAGATGGTAAGTTTCTTGCTGCTCATCTTTCCACGAATGAATAAATAATACACGTATCTGTGATTCCATTGCATTGATATCGTGTATTTCAGACTTTCACACAGCTACAGATTCTCCTGCATGCTACCCTTAATAAATGTCAAGAGGAAAACCGTAGTAGATTGTCAAATTGTGCTTATCCATTTTACTATAGTAACTGCTGTGTATAAAAAGATAATGGAGATGAACTGCTTTAAAAGTTTTACTCAAAGTATTTCACCTCTGCCTTATTTGTTCTTGAGTGACCGTGAAGTGACAAGAGATAAAAATAATTTAAATTGTATTGTTCAGTGGTGTAATAATAACAAAATAGATCATCCATTTCAAAAAACTCGTATACATGGCTTGTCAAAAGCGACGGCATTCGATATTTACCTCAAATAAATCTTTTAAATGTTGATGACAAACAAATATATCTATCCTAATAGTACCTGCGATAAAAATATTCTTGTACTTGTGCACTGGTGAAACTCGTATCACAGATACGGTCGTTAGGCGTCCTTATAAGAGCTGGCAAGGTGATGGACCAATCAACCAACCAACCGACCAAGCAACAACTGTGTATTTTTATTTGATGGATCCAAAAGTTTTCAAAAGTTCAGATATGACTTTTTCAACTTAGCCGAATGCTGAAATGAGGGAGCGAGCTAAAAGTCCGACTCGCTCCAATAGTGGAAGGAGCTTTTTCTGCAACAGTAATGCAAAGAGTACGTTAGGTAGCGACAACATTCTATGTTCAGCACGAAGTTCAGTTGTGATCACTGCATAATCTTCTTTTAAATCTCTGGCAACGAAACATAGTTAATTGCGTCGATATGCTTCGAATTAAGATTTATTTCGAATTTTACGTAAAATTGTTTCAAACCATTATAAACATTGACGGCTTAAGTCGTCCTATGTAACAAATTTAGGGCGATTATTGCAAATTCTAGGTTTATCACCATAAAATTTCCAGAATTATCACGAACCAACACACATTTCTCAAAATTAAGTCCAATTACCGCAATAACGCCTATTAATATTTGTTGGTAATTTTGCGGAAACACTCAAAGTTCGGCATGGAGAATGAAATTGATCTCGACTTCATCTTCAAACCTTGTTAATGACAATTTGTACGTCGCCAGGCGTCTCTCTGTTCACGCGCGTCGTGGAGGAGGAGGGCGATGACGTCTTGTTCGATGAGGTGAGCAATGCGCGCGTGTGTGTGTGTGTGAGTGTGTGTGAGGTGAGCACTGCGTGTTTGTGAGGTGAGCACTGCGTGTATGTGTGTGTGTGAGGTGAGCAATGCGCGCGTGTGTGTGTGAGGTGAGCACTGTGTGTGTGTGAGGTGAGCACTGCGTGTGTGTGAGGTGAGCAC